>JALIZH010012255.1:0-43544 GCA_030522465.1 Rhipicephalus appendiculatus
TCGAGTGACATTTCATCTCAGAATAACAGAGAGCTGAGCTAGTTGGCAAGTGCTCATTCTCAAAGACAGGGGCGTGCAAACACGGACACAAGAAAGAAGTCACCACACGCGCCGCACCACAGACACCACAAACATCACTATCGGCGTTTGTGATGTATTGACTCCTTTCTTGTGTCCGTGTTTACACGCCTTGTCTTTGAGAATTAATGCAGCTCTCTGTTATTCTAGGCTTTATTTCAGGTACTCCGAGCCTTTTTTCCATGTGCTGCTACTTATCTAAAGAAGCCCGCTTGTTGTTCCGTGCTACCTCTATGTCATGGTTTACTCATAATCGAGTTTGCTCCGGCGTTTGTGGTGTCTTGACTTTCGTGTGACTGTGTTTGCACGCCCGGTCTTTTAGAACGAACAGATTTCATCGTTGCCTGGATATGAACGCAAGGCCTTCGTTGATGCCTATAGCAATAGACGATGCTAAGCACGTCGATGAAGGTCCAGCTCCCGATATGCAGGAACTGGAAACAGTTCGGAGGGAGCGTTGCGCAATGCCATGGAAAGAAAGAAATATATAAAAGAAAGGAAAGTCGCGAATGCAGAGATTTGCTTGCCCCCATTTTCCCGATAGCGCAAACGCTCCTGAAAGTCTTGATCAAATTCGTTAACGCGACAGTGTTAAAGAGCTCATTTCGCAGAAAATTCGGTGTCGGCGGCGGCGTCGTTGGTTATGGGCGAAAAAATAAGCGTTGTCCTTGAGCGAAAATTTGAGATAGATGCAAATAAATAAAATCATTCTAGTGGATATTTAAACCCGGACTTCCACGTGGCAAGCGGATGTTCTACCGCAGGGCCATGCTGGTGTTTTTTTTTTTCTTTAAACAGCGCCGCGCTGGTGCTTGAAACCGTTTCGGGAAAAAATCCTGCAAGAATGTCATGTGGTACGAGGAGTGTGGCGCGTGTAATATTGCGTGGCAGAAGCGTCGAATCGCACCAGCCGTGAAAAACGTGTGCACTACGCAGCGAGTGGTTGGTTTACAGGTCTGCCAATTACAAAGCGCACAGGCATAACTGTCAGCAACAGCATCAACAAAGTGCGCAATTGTGCGTGTTGCCTTCAGTGGCGTAGCCAGGGGGGGGGGGGGGGTTCCCCCGAAAATTTTCAATTTTGCTTGCGTATATATAGACGCACACATACAAACGAACGCACGAACATACATAAAGTATGGTTGAACCCCCCCCCCCCCCCCCCCTCCCGAAAAAAATTTCTGGCTTCGCTCCTGGTTGCCTAACGTGTAGCAGGTGCTTCGCCCATTCGCAGAAGGAAGAATTATGGCGTAGTGGGCACTCCGCAACTGTACCTGCAGTAGGAATTCTAGGACAGGATAGCGAAGCCAGCAGAGCGGATTGAGAAGGCGATGCGAACGGGGCCAAACTAAGCTACCCCTTTCTTCTCTTGAAGGCAGTGGCGTAACCAGGGGGGTGGCACACCCCCCACCCCCCTTCCGAAATTTTTTTTCGCCATGGCATTCAGAGCGAAAAAATGACCATTTCAAGGAGGTGCCCCTCCCGAAACCAAGGAAGTGCCCCCCCCCCCCCCCCGAAAAAAAATTTCTGGCTACGCCCCTGCTTGAAGGCGAAGAACAAGGGTTCTCCAAGTTTTTGCGTTAAGTTTTTTCCGTTAAAGTACTGTCAGGGGCTCTGGAAGTATATCTGATGTGTGGGGGGCGACGATGTCTGTGGGGTGATGTCGCATCATGTGCGTGTTATATATATATATATATATATATATATATATATATATATATATATATATATATATATATATATATATATATATATATATATATATATATATATATATGTGTGTGTGTGTGTGTGCGTGTGTCTGTGTGTGTGTGTGTGTGTGTGTGTGCGCGCGCACGCAAGCTTAACAAGGACACGTTGCTTTGTGGGGGAAACTTATCCCGAATGAGGAGGAGGTTTTTCGTATTACCAATATGACGCGACTGCCTGGTCTCGGCTGCCGGGAGAAGAGAGCATTCCTATCCAGTTTGCTCACAGCAACCTCTTCTTCTTGTGTTTTGTGCCTCACCCGGTGACCAGATATCGACCAGATGACGCGGATCTCATCTCATGAAGCCACCATAACACGTTTACGTGAAAGAGAAAACGTGAAACATTGAGCTGTATTAGCAGGAACGGAAGTATCGTTGTAGCTTACCGCGTAATTGAAGCCGATAGTAAAGTCGATGTTCTTTGACCACCTTCTTTTCCGAGGTTGGGCAAAACATGTGCATAAAAATTTTCTCTCGTGGGACTTTCCTGCTTGGGCGTCTGATACGCGCAGCCAATTAGGAACCTTAATGGGACGTTAACGATAAATATGAAGTTCAGCTTAAACGAACAGGGGGCATTGAAAAATGCATTAAGTTTTGGTTGGGTGCGAAAAGATAAGACTTTTTAGTGGAGGTAAGCAAAGACCGAATATTCTTACTCAGTTTCTCTCGCCCCAGGCTCGGTGCTGAAGCGATGTCGTCACGAACCTCATTGCTCTCACTGAGGCGCCACGATGCATCACCACGTGTGCACTGCCTATCCGCAGCTTCCGTGGTTGCCACGATCGACGTGGTTGCATACTTTGAACCTCGCAGCGAAGATCTCGCCAGGATTGCATTTGAGTCAGTCTGAACTGATGCTCTCGCGGCAGCTTTCTGCTTCCGGCAGCAACCGACGGAAAGCGAGGCCTCGTTCTCGTCGAAGGCATGAGAGGCGTCCATTTTCTGGATACTGTTTATGTACAAGAGCATTTCATTTTGTGTTTTCATTAATGGCGATTTCTTTTGGGAGAACTGGAGGAGTGGCTCCGTGCAGTGAGGCGAGGCAGAGCAGTGAGAGCAGGGCCATGCAGGGCCACTCAATCCGCTCGTGGAATTGGGCACGCATCCGAAGAGCAGTTGGGAAGTGGGCCATGTTATCAAAACCATCGAAGCCCCATAGTTATCTGCGGGACAGCGGCGGAACACGTGTGAAATCCCACGCAGAATCCCTGCGAAGCTCGCTCGTATAAACGACGTCAATATCTGTCACACTTCCCGTTAATGGGAAGGCAATTCTCCGGCGGATTCCAAGGGCTGACGTATCGGCCCCCGGAAACGCACCACGAAAGCACGGACAATTTAGAAGTGGTCCCTTTGGTGCGCCAGCGAACGCCGGTTGTGGCCCAAAGACCGAGTCAGAGCCGAGAGTTGATAACACAAACAAAATTGAAGAAAGACGCCCTGTTTTCCTGGGGCCCTGACCAAGCGTCATCTTTTTCTCAACTTACGGCCCTGCTGACAAAGCCACCAATCTTGGCCCACTTCGATCCATCAGCTTCAACCGAGGTTCGCACGGACGCCAGTGGACACGGCATAGGAGCAATGCTATTGCAGCACCAACGTGGACACGACCGTGTTATAGCCTACGCAAGCCGGCTGCTATCTCCCGCCGAGCGCAACTATTCGATCACGGAGCGCGAGTGCCTCGCTCTTGTGTGGGCAGTCGCCAAGTTCCGTCCATACTTATACGGGCGCTCATTCCGTGTCGTCACCGATCATCATGCCCTCTGCTGGCTAGCCTCGCTCAGGGACCCCACAGGGCGACTCGCTCGCTGGGCCCTACGCCTTCAAGAATACACGTTCTCTGTAATTTATAAAACAGGGCGATTGCATCAAGATGCGGATTGTTTATCCCGCTACCCTGTGGAAGAAGCACCCGACACTGACACCATGACGGACGTTTTTTCTGTGTCGCAGCTACTCAACATTGGCGAAGAGCAACGTCGGGATACTTCTTTACGAGCCATCATTGACAAACTGGAGTCAACGCCTCGCGACGCATCTCTACGAATGTTTCTGGTCAAAGACGGGATCCTATACCGCCGCAACCTCGACCCTTCCGGCTCTGATTTACTTCCCGTCATCCCAGCGCACCTGCGTTCGACTGTCCTCCACCAACTTCATGACGCTCCCATAGCGGGCCACTTGGGCGTTTCCCGCACGTACGACCGTGTACGACGTCGATTTTTTTGGCCTGGACTTGCCCGTTCCGTTCGACGCTATGTCGCCGCTTGCGAGCCCTGCCAGCGCCGCAAAAAGCCGTCTGCCCTTCCAGCTGGATACCTTCAGCCGATCGACGTCCCCGCTAAACCTTTTTTTCGAGTTGGTCTCGACCTGCTTGGCCCTTTCTCACTCTCCAGCTCCGGAAATAAATGGATTGCTGTCGCCACAGACTACGCGACGCGGTACGCAATTACTCGAGCACTTCCGACGAGTTGCGCTACCGACGTTGCGGACTTTCTGTTGTACGACATAATTTTAATGCACGGAGCTCCACGCCAACTTCTCACTGACCGTGGCCGCACCTTCCTCTCAGCTGTCGTTGAGGAAATCCTGCGGTCTTGCAATACCAAGCACAAGTTTACAACTTCGTACCATCCCCAGACGAATGGCCTCACGGAACGCCTCAACAGGACCATAATCGATATGCTCGCCAAATACGTTGCAGCTGACCACCACGACTTCATTTACCATATGTGACGTTCGCCTATAATTCCTCGCGTCACGACACTGCCGGCTATACGCCATTCTATCTCCTGTACGGCCGCGACCCCACGCTACCCTTGGACACTTTGCTGCCCGCGGCCACTGGAGTATGCCGGGGAAGCCATCGCCCGCGCGGACCACGCGCGCCAACTCGCCCGTAGCCGTCTGCAGGCCTCACAGGAGCACCAACGACAGCTCTACGATTGTCATCATAGAGACGTGCAGTTTTCGCCGGGTTCTCTTGTGCTTCTCTGGTCACCCACTCGGCGTGTGGGACTGTCTGAGAAACTGCTGTCGCGCTACGCAGGACCTTACCGTATCGTTCGCCAGGTCACTGACGTTACTTATGAGATCGCCCCAACCGATCCAACAACGTCATCGTCAGCTTCGAGCGACACCGTTCACGTGGCTCGACTCAAGCCCTATTATCCTCCATCGACCACATCTGCGTAGCTTAAGCACCGAGACGGTGCTTCTACCGCCGGGGGTAATAATACAGAACAGCCGCCACAACGTGGCTGCATGGAAAGAGGAGGAAGACGACGTTACGTTTGGTTGTTGCTGGAGTTGGACTGGTGCCATCTTGTCCACCTTGCGCTGTGCATCTTATATCGATAATTAAACCAGCTACTCGTAACATTATTCTCAGATAAGGCAGTACAGACAATAACTAACAAACATACACACTTGGCAGGTATCAAATATAACACAAGATAACTACGATGGTGTTCAAAACAACGGGAACAAACAACTCGCGCTACAATGCAATCTCATTCATTAAACTATCCAAGACACTTAAAGACTATAGAATGTTCATCAAACGTATTCAGTCCAATGTTCTTGGAACTAAACTTGAATGCTTCTCTTCCAGGAAAACACTCACAGAAAAGTCCAGCGCTGTTGTCGTCCCGATCCTCCGAGCTTTCTCTTCCAGGAAACGCTCCTCAAAACTTCCGCAGCTCCCACGGCGTCGTCATTCGATTCTTCCAGATCGACTGACCGCACTTCAGCAATCAAACAACACCATCCTTCACTCACGCACTGAGTGGCAACATCACGCACTCACTTACTCCCACTGGAGTACTCGCTGCTCACTCGCTCACTCACTTACTGACTTCTTCTCCTGCCTGACCCTCCGTCGCCGCTCGCTTATATTCGCTCGCCTCTCGATTCGCGAAGTTTCCAGATTTCTCCTCGGCGCGCAGCACAGCCAAAGCTATTGAAGACCTTTCTCGTGGTTTCCACTCATCGCGGCCTAACTTGGCATTGCGTCACCCTTTCCTTCACGAGGGTTCGAGACCTTGCTCGGTGTTCCGATCCGAGAGAGCGGGTTGGCGTGGCGGCGGTCGTTTCAAGGGGGAGAGGAGGCGCGCGCGCGCGCGGGGCGTCTTTTGATGCTTGTTTCTTTGTTGCGCTGGGCCCGCCTCGACAGATCAGCGCCTGGATTTCACGCCGCCGTTAGAAATCGGCGTCGCGCGCTTATCTGAGCGCTCGCTTGTGACAATATCTCTGGTGTCAGACTGCACCTGGCTGCTGCCATTACCACCGCGCTCACCGGCAGGAGCAAAATAATAAAAACGAGTGACCACTGCGAGAAAGTTGATGGGGCGTTAGTACATATATGCTTCAGTTTTATGTCGCTATATATTTTCTCGCTTGCTAAAGCTCAGTTCACAGTAAGAATGGCATGAATGTGATCGCAATACAATCATTTGCCACTACATTTTCACTTTCTGTATCTTTTTTGCGCTATTGTGCACGAGGCCCACCGCTGGAGGCATGGGCGCTGCAATGCATGGTTGTGACGTGCTAAGTTGGATCACGTGCTTTGTCACCTTAAGTGGTTCACGAAACCGTGCTCTGACGAAGGGGAAGCCGGCGACCCGAGCGTGTTTTTTTTTCTTCGAGTTTCCCACTTCAATCCAGGGGCGGATCCAGCCACTCATTTTAGGGGGGAGCGGTCGCTTGAAGTACAACCGGTGAGGAGGAGAAGGGAGGGGTTCCTGACTTTTGTTTTCAGTAGTTCACATAATCACAAGAACCTCGTCACAGCATAAATACTGTTAATTACTGTTATTATGTGTTCACAACAGCCCCACTCATTAGTTCTAATCGGTTTTCTAATTGTAACAAATTAAAAGAAAACAAATTACGGTCTTTCACGCTTTAGATATAGGCAAATTTGGCTGCGCTACGCCTTTGTTCGGAATGGGGTTGCGTGGCCGGTGCGAACACGGGTTGTTGTCGCGCCGGGGCTGTCATCAGGGCAAATCGATGTAAGGAAGAAAACTTTATACAAGTGTTTACATTATACAGATTTCAGTGAACAAGCACAGCGCTCTCCGGTGCACCGGATTTAATAAGCGTGGTTGGGGTCCACCCCCTTTCCCTCTCACCACGCGGTAACCAAGATTCCACCAATCCTAGCGCATTGGCATGGTCGTAATGATGAGCCCTAACCTACACTTCAAAGGTTAATCATTAATGTCCCATAGCAGGTCTTTGGGTGTAGCGCCACATACGAAAATGGTAAGAAAGAAGATGACAGGAAAGAGGCATTTGCGCCTCTTCCCTGTCATCTTCTTTCTTACCATTTTCGTACGTGGCCCTACACCCAAACCTGCCATGAAATACCAACTAGCCTTGTTCAGTTAATGTCCCGTGCGCCGCGCAGGGGCTTTAAAGTTTGAATACCGACATCTCTACCCCGCGTTGTTAGCACTTGTCCGAGGATTACGCTTGGCCAAAGATCGTCGGTATGGCGCCGAAGAGACGGCACGACAACAGGTGCGCGATTGTTGCTCCCCCTCAGCCTACTCCAGGTCGCTTTCAGTACCTGAGAAGCAAGGGCACACCTTTCAAGGGGTAAAATGTGACAAGCGCGACCACAAAATTGACTTTGACGGCGCTTCTGTGACAGAAAGGAATCTGGGAAGAAGGCTGTTACCCGAGTTTTGAAAAGTCAGAACACACCTGCAAACATGAACCGCTCGCTGGGAACAGTGCCTCCGAAACAGTGTCTCCGAAACGTGAGGGAAATGGAAAGCCGGAGCCTTCGTGATCAGAAAAGGAGGAGACAAACCGTCATAGGCGTGCGCAGGGTTCCCCTTCAGGGGGGGGGGCAGGGGGGGGGGCGAAGGTTCATCGCAGCGCCCCCCTCCATATTAAGTCAATGTATGGGGCCCAATTTGCGCCCCCCTCTCTTAGGTGACTAGGGGGGGGGGGCGGCCGCCCCCTCTGCCCCCCCCTCGTGCGCACGCCTATGCAAACCGTCACTAAATAAACTGCGTTTCTCAGTACCGGACCAGTGGCGGCACACGTGTGTGTGTGCGGAGGAGGTTTCGGAGCTGCGCATGTGCTGGTTGCAAAAAAAACTGTTTATTTTAGCGAGTATCTAGAATACTAATTATGAGTATCTAAATCACTAACAGGGGGAGCCTACTCATGCCAACAAAATTCTTACAATAGTAAGTGTGTGCACAGAGGAGATCGCAAGCATTGCGCCACTTGCTTATCTCGACGTGCACATCGCATCAATTTAAAGGGATACTAACAAACATTTGAAAAACTGACGAAAAGATCGGAATTCTACTCGGAAGACGCCACTGTTCCGATAAACAGTTTATTTCACGTATTTTTGAACAGTTGGCTGTATTTTTGGTGGATTGCCAGCGCGCGGCGGCTGCACGCGAGGCGCGAGCCGTGACGTCAGATTCTCCTTGGCGCATGCAGGGGGCACGTGCTCCTGTCCTCCTCTTCCTTTTCTCCACCTCTCCTTTCATTCCACTCTCTCCCTTCCACAAAAGCACTGATGCCTTACCCCATTCTTCATAAACCATAGCGCAAATAAGAACACGGGACAAGAAAAAAAATCAGGACCGGCGCCTGTCCTGGTCTCTTTCTTGTCCCGTGTTCTTATTTGCGCTATGGTTTATGAAGAACGATAAACAACCAACAAGCCCAAACGTTCTCCCTCTTGAAGCCTTACCCCAGCCGGGAGCATTGTTCGCTCCCGTACTGGTTCTGGGAAACTGATTAAATTCATTATTTTCCTCCGGTTTCTGCCTGAAATGAAGGTTGTGTCCATCAATTTCAACCCCCAATCTTTCAATTTGGCTGGAAATCTTGGCGGCAAAAATTTTGTTCAGTATCCCTTTAACCAATAAAACGAAGAAGGCAACGACAAAACAGAAGAGCAACATCACCACAGACCACGAATATTAGCTGGTAACACAGTGCTTACGCATATTTACGTAAACTTTGCAAAGGACTTCCTGCGCGATAACTTTAAAAAATCAACTGCGCATTTTGTAACTGAAAGAATAAATAACAATGCGCGAAGCAACATTATATCGGGCTGAAAGGGGAGAAAAATGCTGCAATATATCAGCGCGCAACATATCGCTCGTACTTTAGCAACATTGGTTCAGTTTATGTGACATTGCTTCAGCACCTTTGAAACTTCTCAGCACAAAATTCTTGGCAGTCTTTCTTTCATCCAAGTCAAACTATGAATGTTCATATTCTTTGTAAACACAACATGTCATATGAAAAAAAAAAACAAAGTATACTGATGCAAAAAGTACTTCATTCAGGCACTGATGCATATTGTTAGAGCGAATTCTATAGGATATTGGTATGTTCCTCGTAACTGCGTTAAAAGGGTGGCAGAAAGGTACACAGTAATCGCTGCTCTGAACAGGTCGATGACTACCAATAGCAGGATATATTTGGCTGATTACTGACGTGCCTGTTAGCTCGAATACTGCAACTTGCACTTGTAGGTGACGTTTTACGTCTTCCTGAACTAAAAAAAAAATACATTTCAATGGTGTCGATATGAAATCTAAAGTTCTAAACGCCGGTTATACATTTGTGCTTGGCCTACGCTTACCTTGCGTCGTCAGGACGGGTCAAGAGGCAATCATAGTACCAGTCTCCAGATTCATACCGCTCAGGTGGCAAAACACGCATGTCTACGATACTGACTGTCACAGGACTGTGGGACAGTCGGTAGCCACCTGTGCTTTTTCAATGCGCATCGGTGTTGCCCGCCAAATTCGAGAGCGGATATCCTTGGCCTAAACAAAGACGATGCAGCACCTTTCTTTTCACTCCTACGCTGTAAGAAGCCCTTTGTGTTTTTTATGCAGCGCAACGTCAAAACTGCCTCTGCCGCTTATTCGCGCGTCGCGAAAGCTCTCCGGCGAAAGAAGCAAGTTACGGTCCTCCTTTCTCGCTCGTTGTGCTTTTGCCGCTCCTAATTCCAGTAAAGGCACCCAAACAACACAAATTCCGTGCCAACGACGCAGTATTTCTGTACTTGACTCCGGCATCCTAATCCCTGCAGGTGCATCGTTTCAAAAACTTCTGAACTATCAGTTCTCACAGGGGAAACTTCGTGCCAAACGACAAGCTACACTGGGAGCGCCGTAAAAAGCGAAAAAAAAGTTTTTCGCTGTCACAACCTTCTCTGGCTAAGATATGTCAGCGATGTGTGCAGTCCAGCATCTTGTCTTTACTCCGCGAAGAGGCTTTGTTAAGCTGCCACCCCCCTATTGCTGGGGGAAGCAAGGGGGGGTTGGGGAGCTGAGATTCTTGGACAGAGAAGAGGAGGCCACCTCAACTATCCCGTGCAGTGTTAGGCATGGTCGTCGGCAGAATTTTCTTTTCTTTTTTTTTTTTTTTTTTTTTTTTTTTTTTTTTTTTTTTTTTTTTGGGGGGGGGGGGGGTTGCAAAGCATTGCTGCATCGTGACTGGGAGAGCACTGGCATAGCTTGGGTGTGGGGAAGTGCTTCGGGCAAGTGCCCCTTTTTCACCCCCCTGCCGACGCCCATGGTGTTAGGGGATTAAAGTAGCGAAAGAGAGGCTCAGCGTCGTTGGGAAAGGGACAGTTAAAGAATTTGGAGGAAAGAAAGGGACACCACCTCGAGAACGGAATTCCCACAACACCGAGCACCCAGTAGAAAAATCGGTGGGTGTTCGACGGCTCTGTCAATAGAACTCGGTACCTCCTGCATTGGAAACAGATGCTCTAACCGCTCGGCTACCACTGGCAACGTCCACAGGCAACCTGACAAAGGGGGCGCACGAGAGGCACTGAAGGGGGGGGGGGGGGGAGTGGCTGCAGGGGCTTTGGGGGGGGGCGATCGCCCCTACCGCCCCCCCCCTTGGATCCGCCACTGCTTCAATCAGAGTCGTTTCACAACCAATTCATTGAACTGGCATATAGAAATAACAAGAGCATGGAAAGCGTGACCAATGTTTTCGGTGGCATAGTGCTCTAGTGCAGTGCGCACAATTAATGCACCACGCCTGCACAACATCAGGGTGTAATTTCATATTGACGGTTTTCTTAAGGATAACGAACATCACGGTGCCCGGCTCATAATGCTTAGAAACGGCAATACACCGAAGTCCGGGGCCCGTGTGCAGCAAGCACTTCCGAGAAGGCGAGTTTCTCTGCCGACTAGGAGTGCCAATGTTAATTTAGTGAGCAACAGTGAGTTCATATGTGATACCTTCTCCTTCCAGTGACGACGCCCACACCACGAAGTGTTTTTAAAAATTACTTCAGGAAGGTCATATAGTTATCCCTATGCTAAGCACGCTGATCGGGGAACATGTCGCTGGGGAAGTAACGATACATCACGAAAAAATGAGGAGAGGGAACGCACTTCGATTGAAAATAGCAGTCTGTGAGCGAGTTTCTGGTTTGAAAAAAAAAAAGAAGAAAGAAACCTTGCATAGAAGCCTATAATATTTTTTTTATCGTCAATTCATCCCGGCGTCTGTCCACGAAAGCTCGCCGTGCGCTTGGAGGCTGACAATGCCTGAAGAGTTGACAAAGAGCTTCTCGATCGCAACCCTCCAGCAACAAGACCGTGGGCCGCGCTTTCCCTTTCCTATTTTCCCTACGGTCATGATGTGGAAGAAACAAGGTAGATCGGGCTGAACCGGAAGAAACCGAACATTTCAAGTGATGAGTTCAGTGGTGAAGCTAGTAGAAGGTTTGCGAAGTTCATCCGCCGCCGCCCTGAAATTATTACATTTTGTGTCGTACCCATACAAACAAATGCAAGAACATAAATAAATCGATGTCAGAACCCCCTAAAAAAAGCTTCTGGCCATGCCCCGGGTAGGTTCATGGTTAAAATCCTGCTTATGTGGGATGAGGCTTACACCGACGGTTTTTTTTTTTTTAATCTGGTCGCATTTCATGGGCTTGGATAGGAGCAAAGAAAGAGAGAGAGGACGAGAGGCATCCTAAAGTCGTGGCGCTCAGACGTGCTCGTGCAAGAGCTGCACAACACAGCGCCATGCGTCACCTCTTAGAGAACCACTTCAGAACGGAAGATACGTTGAACCAGACGAAAACAGGCAGTGCTGCTTACGCAGACAAAACACCGACAAATAGAGGGTCAGAAGTCACAAAGGGAGCGCCCTTTAACTAGTCAATGGAGTCTAGCTTTCCTGGTGGTACCGAGAATAAGAAGACGAGGGAGAAGGGGCGGGGGTGTTGGAACAGTATGTGTGGGGACGACGACCCCCAGTTCCGGAGCCCCTGACTGTGCAGTTTACCTGAACAACCAACGTAAATGGCACTGGACAGTAGGAAGATGCGAGTGGTTCTAGTGCATTTGATTGATTGACAGCAGCGCCTTGATGAATAACAATTTATTTTCCGTTTTAAGACACGATTGAAAATTTTGTTGTTAATTAGCGCCGGAAGAAGGCCATCTGCGCAAAGGGACACATACATATCCACATTGCTGGCTTCTGGTGAGAAAAACCCCGACACGAAAGAAACTGAAAGTACCGCATATGGTTTCGACCATATAGGTTCATATTTATTTTACTATACTCGGCGACAACTTTTCTTGACAGCAGTGTGGCAGCTTACAGAACCAAAGTGCATGCCTGATATCGCGCCAAAAAATATTACTTAAAGGGGCCCTGCGACACAAATTTAGCGTGTCGTTTTCATCGCTTCTTCTCGAACTGTGGAATGCACCGATATCGTTGCGCGAGTGGCAACGCCAAAAGCAATGCTGTTATAATTTTATTTCTGCGGAGAAACCACACTGTTTTCGGACTGGAGCGACATACAGTGGCTATTTTTGTGATCGGAAGTGACGCTTGACCATGTGGGAGTGACGACATAGGCCGTTCGTTTTGATTGGTTCGATGCGACAAGTCGCGCGTAATATTCATACGGTCCCAGATAGACCACACTATTGTGCGCTAAAAATGATAAAAGCTCTCTCTATACTTCCTCAGATATAAAAGGATTTCTGTTTCTAAATATGAAAATTTCAAAACAATTGCAAGACGACGCTAGGAGCGCTGCACAACGGCCGCCACCACGGCCGGACTAGACTCCCTCCTAGGAGGGAGTCCAGTCCTGCCGTGCCACCACGAGGCGAGTCGTCCGGTACGTCTCTGTAAGAGGCGCGTGGTGATTGGAAGCGGCCTTTGACGTCAGTGGGAGAGTGAAATGCGAAAGGGAACGTTTTTTCTCGTCGTCTGCTGGGGTTTTGAAGTTTGACGGCTTATAACTTCCGTTACCGTGTACCGATTTCGATAATTCTTTTTGCGTTCATCTAAGTATTCGGCACTACACGAATTCCAGTGCTGCAGAATGCAGACGAAAAAGCGTCGCAGGGCCCCTTTAAGTTTGCTGATAATTTCCTCATTTGCCTTGGTGAAATAAATCCTTCTTTATTTATTATGAGTGTGAAACAGTTGCGGGAAGTTGTCGGTAAAATACAGTTATTGTTCACCTTGCAAGAATGCTTTCCTCTTCTTTCTATTTCTTAGACAGCACCACCTTTTCAACCCACCCGTTTTCCAAGTAAACATGGCCGCCGTGACGTCAGTGTGCGGCCGCAAACGCGCTGTTTAGTTCTCCAACAAAAATATACTCGTAATAAGACACTAAAATAGGACACAGAACAATCGAAATATTGCTCCCATTCATAATTTTCATCTATATGTTTTCTAAACACGTTAACGGTGTAAGCGAGCAAAACCGAAAGCAACCCCAAGCTGCCGTACTACTTGCGGAGCAACACGAATGTGCGGAAGCCCCGCCTCCGTAGCCTTCGCTCCAATGTCAGGATAAGTTGTCACCGAGTATAGTTAAGTTATAAGTAAGTAGTCTGTACATTATTATCAATGAAATGGTAAATGAATGGTTGTGTCTATCGGAAGTGACCTTGTGTCCATTTTTTTCCTTTTAAACGTTCCAGTGTCGCTATACTGATATCATTACTCATATTCAAGCTCCGGTACCCCAGCGTGCCTCTATACCAGGGGTCTCAAACTCACCTCAGCTAGCGGACCCCAGTCACGAAATTTGGTCTCGCCTATACAGTTAAGAAGGTATGAGCAGGGGGATGGGGGGGGGGGGGGGGGAGGGTAATTCATACAAAATGTCAGCTAACGTTACCATTTGAAAGGTGGCCTTTCCCACAATGGGTCATTTCTGAAGGAGATTTCGCCTCTGAAATCGAAGAACATATCGATACCGATCTCCAGAACGACTAATGCACGAACGCTGATTCTGAAGTGTAGTTTCAGTTTCACGGTTATTGTTGAACACATGGCGACCGCATGTGTTCTCGCGAAAAAAACAAAATGACCAGGCCCGTCTGTGTAGCTCATGAACATACTTATTTTAAAAAATATGGGACGAATACAATCAAGAGCGGGCCGCGTGTTTGAGACCCCCTGCTCTCTACTGTGCTGAGCCCGCAAATAACCTCTAGGAGTTGATGAAGCGATTTCTGTCAATGAAATGCACTTGAAGTTTAGTGTTGTTCTCCTCTGGGCCTGGCACGTACCCAATGCAGTGCTCCTGCGTGTCCCTTGAGTCCTTGACGCAGATTTTTAAATGCCATTTCTTTGCGGACTGCAGGCACTTTCAGCGTTTCTATCTATCTATCTATCTATCTATCTATCTATCTATCTATCTATCTATCTATCTATCTATCTATCTATCTATCTATCTATCTATCTATCTATCTATCTATCTATCTATCTATCTATCTATCTATCTATCTATCTATCTATCTATCTATCTATCTATCTATCTATCTATCTATCTATCTATCTATCTATCTATCTATCTATCTATCTATCTATCTATCTATCTATCTATCTATCTATCTATCTATCTATCTATCTATCTATCTATCTATCTATCTATCTATCTATCTACTTTTCCAGCCGCCTACGTCTGGGCTGTTCTCGTGGTCGCCTCCTTAACTTGGGGTAGACCAAAATTAGTATGGGAGGGTTTGACGAATATATATGGCTGGTCATGACATGAATAACGTGAAAATACCGTCGCGTACGTCATCATAGCCTTTCCTCCAGACACGTGTGGCACATACCAGTACACACCGAGCCGCGGTATGCGGGTATGCGCCATAGGTGATCAACAGTTTATATCTACCCAGGAACGGCAAGAACAGACATTGGTAATTTAAATGCGAGAGCGTTAAGAAAAAAGCCGGCAGATCCCACGCACATGAATGAAAATCCTGTCGCGTACGTCGTCAAACCCTTTCCTCCAGACACGTGTGGCTCATACCCGTAAACCACGGGCCGCGGTACACGGGTATGCGCCACAGGAGATTGACAGTTTATATGGCGAGGACGGACATTATTAACTTAAATGTGAGAGCGTTAAGAGAAACTAACATCGGCAGCGTAGACCCGACGATTGCAAAGATAAGAAATCCGGATCTCAGCAGGAATCGAACCCAAGCATTCTGGGTGGCAATCAGCTATTCTACCACAGAGTCATGCCAGGCCTGTCTTATAACGTTATGCTCATTTTGAAAAGCGCCACACAGCAAACTTCATGATGCATGCTTCGCATATCACTGATTCCAACGGTACGTGGGATCTTCAAAAATTTTTTTAAGTAATGGTGTAAGTTCAACGCCCAAATATTTATATAATTATGCCTGAGATGCTAGGTCTGTGTTTATGTAATAGGAAAAGCTATGGTTTTGCTCGAGAATGTAATTTCCTTGCATTTAATTTTATTTATTTATGAGATTTTTATTTCAATGTACGTCACAGGCGCCATGTGGAATATTGAGTAACGTGGGCATCATGAAAGATATGACAAAAAAACGACAAACCAAAATTTTTACAAAATTAACGTACTAGTAAAACAGTGTTACAAATAAAATTGAATGGGAAATAAATAAGTAAGAATTTTTAGAAAAAAAATACCGATAAATAAAATTTGCGGTTACAGAATAAAAAAAAGAAAGAAAGGCAAAAAAAAAACAAAACAAAAACAAAGCGGTGCATTGCTCGCGCCTAAGAAATGAGTAAATCAAAAAACACAAATGCGTAAGCTACAGGGATCTGCTTCCGAAGCAGTGTTTAAAAAAAAAGGGGGGGGGGGGTGGAGAAATGCAACACAAATACTAAAACGCTCAGAAAAAGAGGGAGAACGGCAGTTCGTGGTAGCGTACAAAACGGCGCATATATCCTAGTACGAAGAACAAAAATACTAAAGTTTTCATGACATGGCACAGCGTAATATATGACATGACGTGAGTACACATCAACGAGGCGTTGCTTTACTCTTGCGCGCTAATTTCAACTTCAAGATTTTATCAGGCCCTCCTAATGTAGAATCCGTCTGGTGTAAGCTACTAGCGCATGAGCAGAATTTAACAATTTGTGGTCTTTATCGCCCTCCTGATAGCTCAAGTGACTTCTTCGACAACATTTCTCAGTTCATTTATGACCATAGCCTCGACAGCACTAACCTAATCATTCTTGGCGATTTCAATGTGCCGGGCATTCATTGGCCTTCCCTCACGTATTCCGCCACTAATTCATCTATTTGGAGGGAATTAATTTCATTTTCCTCGTCGCATAATCTGATACAATTAGTTGATAAGAATACGCGGCAGAACTCTATACTTGACTTAGTGTTCATCAGTGACAGTCTTGCTAACTTAGGCTTTAAATACGATATATTAGAAGGAATTTCGGACCATGACGCAGTCATTGTACGCGTTAATTGTCCTATCCCGCATGAACGTTACATCTACTCTACATTTCGCGATTTCAACAAAGCTGATGATACGTCCATCTCTGATGCTTTGGCGGATAACTTTGACCATTTCTTGTCACTTAGTACCACGTCTCATGTCGACAGTCTTGTCGGTTATTTTGAGACATTAGTGAAATTCTGCATCAATAATTACATTACATTAAAAACAAAAAAGGTGAATAACAATCTTGCTTGGATTAACAGGAATATATTGCATTGATCTCGCCGTGTTGCCAGACTGCGTAAATCCAGACATGTTAACCCTGAGCTTCAAGTTTTCCTTTGAGAAAGCCAAAGAAGAACTTCGCGCTCGCACGAAAAAACGCTAAAGACTTCTACTTTTCTGTGCATCTTCCTTTACTACTTAAATCCAATTTTCGCAGGTTCTGGACTTCAGTCTTGCCTAGCACAACCACCAAGTTCCTCTTTCATCAAGATTAATGACACCATTACAAATGACCCCACCGTAGTTTCCAATGCTTTTAACTCTTATTTTCAGTCAGTTTTCACCCTCGACAACCATGTTGTTCCAGTCTTTAATCATGACGTACAAACCAATAAACTAGGCGATATTGCAATAAGCTCTAGCGGTGTACTGAACCTAATCCTTGAATCTCGACACCAAGAAATGTTCCGGCTCGGACGGCATACCGAATTCCTTTCTTGTGAGATACTCCTCATGGACAGCCCGGTACAGTACTGTAATCTTCCAGAAATCCCTTGACTCTGGTGAAGTACCATCTTCATGGAAAACAGCGAAAGTATTACCTCTGTTCTACTCTGGTGGTAGACAACTCTTATCTAATTACAGGCCAATATCTCTCACACCACAGTCATGCAAGATGTTGGAACACATTATTCATAAGCATATCATTGAATTCCTCGACTCCAATGAAGTTCTTCCGTCGTGGCTACAGCACTGTTACACAATTAGTCGATTTTGTTCATGACGTCCCCTCTAACCTAGATACAGGAAATCAAATAGATGCCATTTTCATTGACTTCTCTAAAGCTTTTGACTCTGTTCTTCATTCTAAGCTGCTGGTGAAACTAGATACCATACTCAATAATTCCCGTCTTGTTTCTTGGATCGCCAGTTTCCTACATTATCGCTCACAATTTGTTTCTTTCAATTCAGTGGATTCATCCCTTGTCGACGTCACGTCAGGCGTTCCGCAGGGATCTGTACTGGGCCCGTTATTATTCCTCACATATATTAATGATTTACCTCACTGTATCTCATCTAAAATAATACTTTATGGCTGATGACTGCGTATTGTACGAATCCATTAATTCTGCGGAAGATCATCACCGGTCTTTCACAATCACTCATTTCTTTCAGTGCCTGGTGCAAAACATGGCAAATGAACGTCAATTGCATTAAAACAGTCGTCAAGTCGTTTACCAATGGACAGAACCCGTTTTCGTTTGACTATTATCTGGATGGTACACAACTTAAAAGAGTGTCACAATATAAATATTTGGGCGTGATTCTAACAAAAAATCTTTCCTGGACGAACCACATCGAATATATCAGCGGGAATGCTTTAAAAAAATTAGGTTATTTGCGCCGCACTTTGGCTAAATCCCCTCGCGATACCAAACTGCTTCTGTACAAAACGTTGATTCGCCCTTTTCTAGAATACGCATCTGTCGTGTGGTACCCCTACAAACAATGTGGCCTAAAAATCCTTGATAGTGTTCAACGTAAAGCCATCCGCTTCATATGCCATAACTACAGCCGCAACTTCTCACCAACACAGGCTCTGCAATCACTGAACATCGTACCATTACATTCTCGTTATCGTATCGAATCTTTAAAACTATTATATGCAGTCATCAACTCCTGTCCTGGCATCTTCGGTGGTAATTACATCGCATTTATGGAAGAAACTTGCACCCGCAGCTCCCACAACTTGAACATAAAGCCTTTATTTGCTCGTACTAACACATTCAAATTTAGTTTTTTGCCGCGTACCATAGACCTTTTGGAATTCTCTGCCGGGACAGTATTCGTTCACTACCGTTAAAAGATTTCATTGATGCCGCTATTACCCACCTTGAAAATATGTAAAGTTCTTGTTTGTGATATGTAAAGTGATGTTTTCCTAGGTATTGCTGTACGTACTGATTAAGGAATATAAATTCCTGGGACTGAAGTGCGCGACCCTAGACGATTACCTCTTTCCGAGAGGTTGTGCTTCTCGACGCGACCAGGCCCATCGAGTTCTATTGACTTTTATGGGCCAAACGGACCTACCTTGCCACCCGTTTATAGACGTTTTTTTTTTCGTGTTTATTTATGCTTGTCTAAGTCTACGTCAATTTTTCTGATACTTCCCTCCCTTCTTTCCTCTTTCTCTCCTCCTATCTCCCTCTCCTCTATCTCTTCCCTCCTCCCGAAAGAGTAAGCAGGCGTTGTGCCCCTCCAGGTGGCAGTTGCCAGCTTGCTCTCTCCCTCTTTCATCTGTGTCCTTGTGTATCTGTGTATGCAAATCAAATAAATAAATAAATGTACTTCAGTTTTGTTGTTGCTGTTGTTTTTTACTCTGTTGTATTAGTTCTGTATAACTTATCCACTCCTGCTATAGCCCTGCACTAGGGCTGCAGTATATGTAAATAAATAAATAAATAATTAATAAATAAAATTAGCATATTTCTTATGACGAAAACTGCACTATTAGAAGCTGCCTAAATTCGTCTTTATGTGCTTGCGCGACAGTGGTGTTGGGAAACGAATTCAAGCGGAGATGTTAAACAGCGTTAGTGTTCCCATAGACTATAGTGAAACTTAAATCATTATTAAGTCGTCGTGATGGGCAAGACACGCGTTTGAGTGGCGAGTTTGATGGTTTATTATGATGAACATACTTAACGTGGTTCCCTGCTCATATGGGTCATTTTGAAGGAGGCCCCACCAACCTCAACGAGCTGGCCCACTCCAAGGCGCGAGGTATGACGTTCCGCGCCCACAGAGGTTCTCCCCAGCCCACGACGTTGGACAATAGAGATCAGCCCACCACATAAAATGAAATTACGCAGCACTTCTACCTAAGCAGGAGGATTTACCCCCCCTCCTCACAGAAAACTACACAGAGCCCAGGCCATGACGCTTAGACTCCTGCAGACTGATTCATATCCAAATCTGGCCTTATTTCACAAAATTTACCCGGATACTTACACTAGAAGCTCGTGTCCCCGTTGTGGGGAAGTAGATAACTTAGAGCATATGCTCTGGCGATGCCCCTCGTTACTGGGCAGTGAACAAGCCGACCCAACCAAGTGGAGCTCCGCCATCAGAAGCCCCCCAACAAGGGGGGATCAGCTTTGGGCCGTCCAGAGAGCCCACGATGCGGCGGTCAGGCTTAGCCTGCCCGTCCCAACGTGGGAGAAGCCCACTGCGCGCCAGTCGCGTCTCTCAGGACTATAATAAAGTTCCACCATCCATCCATCCATGGAGCAATGACAGGAGTGATGTCACGTTGACTGCTTAATGGTTGGAGGGAAAGGTCGAATTTTAATCGAGTGACTGATGATTGCAATCGCGGGAAATGAATCCACGTGCACTAGCTCAATCTTGGATGGCTTCTAACCCGCTGATTAAGTAATCATAATATGGAGAACATACAGGGGTCGCGAATTCAATCTGCGGACTTACAAATGTTCGGAGTGCTAATTTATGGATGATAGACGGGCCGTTACGTAAGTTGCGACGAATGTACCCATGAGATTTGGAAGCGTTAGCGCATATGGTTTTGATATGAAAGGATCAGGAAAGGCTTGGTGTAAGATTAACGCCTAAGTATTTATATAATGATATCTGAGATATTTTAGGTTTGTGTTTATGTAATAGGAAAAGCTATGGTTTGAAGTTTTACGCCAGAATGTAATTTCTTTACATTTAGACGAGTTAGGTGTAATTTAATTGCCAGGCATCACACCAATTAGAAACGAGTTGAAGGTCCTCTTGAAGAATGAGGCGATCATTAAGGCTGTTAATTGGTCGATATAACATACAATCTTCAGCAAAAAAGA
This sequence comes from Rhipicephalus appendiculatus, assembly GCA_030522465.1. Lineage (NCBI taxonomy): Eukaryota > Metazoa > Arthropoda > Arachnida > Ixodida > Ixodidae > Rhipicephalus > Rhipicephalus appendiculatus. Next base: position 20,701 of record JALIZH010012255.1, read on the forward strand.
CACATGCAGGATGGAATGCTATTTGGCAGATCTAGAATATAAATAACCCTCGTAGTACGCAATGTTGCCACAACGTTGAAGCAACTTTCTCAGCGTTACGCCAACGTTGTGTAAACATTTGGTGCTACTAGGGAAGAAATAGGAAGGGCACACACCATACGGTGCAACTGCAAAGCATGATGTAAAATTATTAACCGCAGTCAATTGCTGTCCATTTGACGGATCCAAGAGAGTGTTAAACTGTCTAATTTTGGTACTGATAGTTTTGAAATTAAACGGCAGTCAGCTATGCGGTCGAACGTCTTAAAGAAGTCACGAAAAATGCAATCTGTCTGAAAAATGCAAATTGCTACGCTCCATGTTAACATGTATGTATGCGTCTCACACAACATGCCCTTCCTGAACCCGTGCTTAATTGAAGAAAAAAATGTTTGATTCTAGGTGATGATATATGCGACAAGCAATGATATGTTGAAACATTTTGCAGCAAATTCTCGTCAGGGAAATGGGACGGTAGTTCTCTGGGGAATTCTTAGCCCCACCTGTGTGTACCACGTTTGCCGTTTTCCATTCTAAGGGAAGCTGGCCTGATGACAATGACTGTTGGGAAATGTGACACAGAATTTCGCTAGATACTGTTACTGTATTCTTTAAAGTTTTGGAGTTAATGTTATCGGCACAGAAGAAATAGATAACTTAAGTTTATTAGACCTACTATACCATCTTCTGTTACGTCGATGGATTCCATGTATTGGTAATCTACACTGTAAAAAATCGTTGTAAATTTACAAATATTATACAGAAAATTTCTGTACTGAGAAAGAAACTTTCTGTAAGTGTGACATGACGGAACTCTGTTGAAAAGAGAAATCGAAATTTTCTGTTATTTGCGACCTTCAGAAAATCAAACGACTCAAGGTTGAATTTCGACTGTTTTAAATTATTCTAATGTTACGAGCTGGAATAAAATAATATTTTATGTTTTTCTGGTCTCACGCAAAATGCTATTTTGCGTGATTGATGTTCGAATCAATTTCTGCGGTTCTACGTTCGTGCCCCGCGGACTCCTGCATTTACAAGATGGCTACCGCTCACGTTGAAGCGCGGCTACGCTCGGCTGCAGTGTGAAGTGTTCTACAGTTCACTATAGCGCGGCTGCGCTACCCTTCTGCTCGTACTTTTGTGTGTCCGCAATTGAAAGGTACGTGGTTTGTTTTTTACTAACGTTCCTTACCGTAAGATGTCGTTTATGTATCTGCCCGCTTTCGAAGTTCACTCTCGCATGGTTTCTAATTCAGCTCAGCGTGGCCTCGGCAATGCGCGCGATCACATGGTTGTGCGTGAGCTACAATTTTTTCCACGCTTTCGTCAAAATACTGATGAGGCCTTGTAAACGGGTGTTTGAGGGAGCACCTGCTGTTGCACCACAATTATACCTTTATTGGCAGCGGCCGCATACGTCAAAGTATACGAAACTGCACTTGGACGGTTGCAGTGCGCGTCTTACAGCGTTCGCCGCGCACTTTATGCGCGTTCCCTGCGGGCAACTATTAACGAGGTTTTGCTGTACAGGAATATGCGATGTATTTGTTCGCCTTATCCGCTTTGTTTCTATATCACGTCATACCTGAGTACATTGTGTTTCTGCACCTATTTCTTTCTTGTTGCTTGCCCTAATTCACTTTAAAAATTAATGAAGCGCGTATAAGTGTCAATCACCTGTGGTGCGTACCCGCATAGCGTGGCCCCTGGGATACGGGTATTTGCCACACGTGTCTGGAGGCAAGGGTTTCACTACATACGCGACGAGGTTTTCACGTTATTCATGTCATGACCAGCCAGACATATCAACGCGGTAGCGTTAAAGCGCTCGTTTCGCAGAAATTCCGGCGTCGGTGTCAATGTCGGCGTCGTTGGTTGTGAGTGAAAAATCATCATCTTGTCCGTGACCGAAAAATCTAGAGACATGCAACGTTATCCACTGAGCATAGCATTTTTGTAATGGAAAGTGCAAATGTTTTCTTTGTGTGTGTGTGTGTGTGTGTGTGTGTGTGTGTGTGTGTGTGTGTGTGTGTGTGTGTGTGTGTGTGTGTGTGTGCGCGCGCGTGCCCGTGCGTGCCCGTGCGTGCCCGTGCGTACCCGTGCGTGCCCGTGCGTGTGTGTGTGTGTGTGTGTGTGTGTGTGTGTGTGTGTGTGTGTGTGTGTGTGTGTGTGTGTGTGTGTGTGTGTGTGTGTGTGTGTGTGTGTGTGCATAGCCGAGAGCAATAATGTTGGGGATCGGTGTGCGGTGATTAGTGTTTTGTAGTGGTCATTGCATGATAAGTTCTGATTGGTTGAATAATACTATGTACCCTTATCGTTGCTGGTGGGAATATGAGAACGCCTGGCTTCTTGGCGTGGTATTATTACGTCACCTCGCGCACGAAGCGCTGGGTTCCGGGCGTAAAATAGATAACCAGACGTCTGGGACACGTTCACTCGGCAAACTTCTACTTCGAGCGACTAGCCGATGGGACTCGGGGCCTGATGAGTTCACGCGGTACCTTGCGTCATCGCTCGTCCGCCTGCGCTGGGGTGGAGCACGTCTTCTTCTCGGTAGGAGAACCTCTGCGCGTTTCGCGTTAGCATGTTCAGTGCTGCAGCTCGCATGAAATCGACGTTCTTATCCTTGGTTTACACACAGCGGCGTGAGGCCGCGAGCATCCCTGGAAAGTGGGCTGATGTGCGCTCGTAGTTCAGGCGGTGACCCGTGGCGCATGTCACATGTGACCCCTCATTGGAGCTATTCTAGCTGCGCTGTTCTAACTTCGCGTGGCGGCATGTTGCAGACACCGATGGTGACGACTGTTAAACAATCCCGGGTTCTGGAGAAGCTGACTTTGTTGTTAGTGGCGTATTGAAAGGCGAATACATCTTTCTTTGGCTCTCGCCCCTGTTTTGTTGCTATGTTGCTACGTTTCAATACCACAACTAGAATGTCTGCTGTTCAATAAAAATATTGTCCTAACATTTTAATTACCTTCATATGCTTTTTTGGAGCACCTGGGTACAGCAGTTTTAATACCTACTCATCGTAGAATAACCTTCATAACTTTATTATTGCAGGAAAGTACAAGCTAAGGTGATGTCGGTGATGTGCCGTGCTCCCCTTTCATCATTTCCAAGGGTATATCGACGAATACTTGCAATATATTGCTGAATATTTCTTAACAGCAAATATTTTGTTCCAGGAGGAAGCTTTCTGACTGCCGGGGCTTTTACCTTCTGCATTGATACACATGCTGTGATAGAAGCTACCACACCATACCAGGCATTCAAGATGATGTCCTTCACGCACTTCGCCGTTAATATTGAATACCGCAAGGACGTCAGCCTTACCCTGGAGTTCACATAAAGGTGAAATTTAATGTGATTTTTCTGACGTTTTGATGGAGATTCATCCAACTAACGTTGATAAAGCAACATTAAGAAAGTACAAAAGTAGACACTGTGAAATTTCCAAAATCTGATACTACACTCTCATTTGGCTAAGCCAAAGAGGGATTCTGATGGAGTGAACCACCAACTTGAAATCTTCAGCTTAAGTGGAAAACAGTTTGCGGGAAATCTAAACTGCCATAAAAGTTTTTAATTAATAAGGATAGTATACGGAACGGTTGATGTGGGAAGTACCAGTAACCACTGTTCGATGAGTATGTCGAAGAGAGCAATAGCCAGTACGTTTTTTTTTTTTCATTAATTTATGTGAGTGCTACACGCACTTTTTGTTTCGCAGTCCTACTGCTGGAGCAATGAGTGTGATCGGGCTAGTTGGTATGTCATAATAATGGGCAGAAAGAAAAAGACAGACAAAAACAAGGGACCGAGGATGATGGGCGTTTCAAACGAGAATTCCTAATTAAAACGGGCACAGATTGCGTCAGCGACACATCTATCAGTTTACTTGGTAGCGACACGCGACCTTTTCATATATCTCTCTGTTTAAAATGGATAACATATGTACGCATGTGCTTGACACTGAGTATGCTCTTTCCCTGCTTGTCTGGGGCAGTCCATTAAAACCCGCTATAAAAATAGCGCCCGTGAAGTCCTGTCATCCACTTTGTCCGTGTGCAGTCGCCCTACAATGGCTTCAGTATAATTTTCTGGAAATCTAAATTGTGAAGTCAACAGTGCCTATCATGCAGTCGTGCTTGTGCAGATAGTACATGCATACCTCTACAGTAAATCCTCGTTAATTCGCACCCCGTTAATTTGAAAAATCGCATAATTCTGTCGTGTTCTCTGATCTCGGCAAGCACATGTGTTGTTTAATAATCGTTCTTTTGCTGCGCTAAAAATGTAACAGGGGGACGACACGAGAACACAGAAGTGCGCACTTCTGTGTTCTCGTGTCGTCCCCCTGTTACATCTTTAGCGCAGCAAAAGAACGATGCCGTACCAACTAGCCCCCATTGAATCCTTATTGTTTAATGACATCTTTGTTTTGTTTAATGACATTGTAGCTTTCTTTTGACTTCGAAGCTATGCGCGCAATCTCACAAAACTCAAGCATGGTGAAAGCTATTGAAGATAAAGACCTTCAGCGGCGCTCCGCAAGTTGGAATAAAACTCGCTTGCTACAATGTGATGGACGAACAATGACTTGTCGGCCACTTTTACGGCGAAAAAATTTGTCACGTGCACTTGGTGGTGTTGCTGATGGCGGTACATAATAAGGGATGGGTTGAGAACACGTTTCAGCTTAAGCTTTTTTAGGCCCAGTGATTCCAATATAAATCCTCAATTTTATAGGTTATAGTAATAATAGCTCGGGTTTTACGTCCCAAAAACCACGACATGATTATAAGGGACGTCTTAGTGGTGGGCTCCGGAAATTTTGAGGACCTGGAGTTCTTTAACCAATTTTGTAAGTAAGTCAGCAACCACCTGATAAGAAAAAAAGGTTTTTCTCCCACTAGGACTCATATTTAGCATCTGCTCTAACTATACTGCCAACCTTGTGCACATAGAAAAGTGAGGTCACGTGTGAATGGAGAAATTACAGAAGCGGTTGCGCTGTTCCCCAATTGGCTGAGGCAGCGTCTTTCATCGTGCAAAAGCAGGACATTTGTGACGTTTTTAAGTGCCCAGCACATTAGGGGGGCCGGGTTGGCGTAGGCTGTGATCGTATGCTGTCGTCGTCGCTTGGCGTAACGCAGGCAAAACCACGAAGAGTACAGCAGTCTGTGCGCGCGCTCGCGCCAAGGCGAAGTCTTCTTCTTCTTGTTCTTCGAGCGCCTTGATGATAATAAGTGCGGAACACTTTAGGGGCCCGAGCTGTCGTATGTTGTCGTCGCTTGGCGTAACGCAGGCAAAACCACGAAGAGTACAGCAGTCTGTGCGCGCGCTCGCGCCAAGGCGAAGTCTTCTTCTTCTTGTTCTTCGAGCGCCTTGATGATAATAAGTGCGGAACACTTTAGGGGCCCGGGCTGTCGTATGTTGTCGTTGCTTGGCGTAACGCAGGCAAAACCACATAAAAAATATTAAAAAAGAGGAAGCAAGCGCGAAATAGAAACAGAGAGAAAGAGAAAATAGGAAGAATTGAAAGCGGGAGCACAGGAAATCCGTCATACTTGGTGCGTCAGACCGGAAGGTCACGTGACAATTTTTTGAAAAAAAGGCGTGCCGAAGCGATACTGGTCACGAAAAATGGCATGCCGTCTCAAATACCCAACTGGACCGTTTATTATTTGCGCTGGCGTGTAGTGCTCATCTGTTTCTTTGTTAAACTCGAAAGAAGTGCAAAGAACTCGTTCCCTTGTCTGCGAGCAGTAGAGCCGCAGTGGCTGCCGCCTAGTTATAAGCTGTACAGTGAAAGAAAAAGCGGAAATTGCGGTTTTCCTTGAGTACAGCACGAACGGTACACATAAGCACTACGCACAAAACGCAAAGAATAAGAGGTACATTTATAATTATTTGGGACGGCTTGCCGTTTTTCCTGAGCACATTCTGCTGCGCCGCGCCTTGTTTCAAAAATTGTCACGTGAGCTTCTGGTCTGACGTACCAAGGATGACAGATTTCTTTCGCTCCCGGGGCGCTCAGTTTAGGTTTCGCCTAGATCAGAGCCTTGAAATTCGGTGATTATTACCCTACAACTCTTCCATATAAACAATGGTCCTGAAGCTAATAATTACAAAGTTAATTAAAGCGTTTTTTAATTACTCATTTGAATGTAACTTTAGGTGTGACAAAGTTTTTCCCCCCTTGACGTAGAGTTCGTTTGCGAAGACTACAAGGGCCTGAGTGTCATAGTATTTTTATAAAAAATATTGTTTAAAAAAACACCTTGTATACTGCGGGTGAATCTGCATAGCCCACTATCATCGGTATTCAGGAGTAAAATTTGCATCTGGCTCTTGAAACATTTCATTAGGGCTTGAATTATATCGTAAAACAAGTCTGAATAAGAGAGAATGAACTACATATGAATATTTCGAAACAAAATTATCACCATCCTGGTGCTTCAGTCGATGTCGTTCTTTGTTGCTTGGTCGTAATGGCGATAACTGTACTTGTAGAGCGAGTGGTCGTCCCAGGCAAAAGGCGCACATTCTGGACTATCTGCAGTGTTTGTTCGTTCTTGGCATCTACTGAAGGCGTTTAAAAAATGTTTGAGCCCTTCCTCTTCTTATCTCATTTTATGCCACGCCATTTCGGATAGCTTATTTTTTTAAGGAATAGACCGGTGCCCCATATCTACAATTCAGTTGTCTTCTACTTCAAGTGTATACCATCTTGGAGCGAAAGAGAGACATGATACTGTCGCGCAAAACTTGAAAAGAAACACTAAAAGGCAGACAGAAGTCGGAAAGTTGGCCTCTTGCGCTTTATATTCGAGTCTCTCCCTGCAACGTCATTTCCGTCACTAAGTACCAACGAAAGCACGATAGGAAAGAGACTAGCATACAAATGAAACAGATTGGATGCGGCCATGTTGGTTGTTTTGGTCATGATTGTTGACGCAGCGCTAGTTTAATTGGTCTGGCTTGATCTGATTGAAGCTGATGCAGGATTTGGCAAATTTTTCATCCGAAACCGCCATTTTAAGTTCATTTTGCCCCATTTTGATTAATATTGCTTTAAAAGTGAAAGATACTTAGGCGCGCTTTACGCTCCTGTGAAATTAAGCCTCGTTTGTTTCTCGATTTGGCCCTTTTTAGAAAAAAAAATAAAACACATAGCGGTTATCTTAGTTATGTATTGCAAATTTAAATTTTGGTAATTGAGCACTATGCTATCCCATCGAAATCATTTTTCAAGTAAGAAATTAAAAGTAATCAATATAATACGGAGTAACAATTTGTAAATAATTTGGCAAGGAATTTGTTTTCATTGAAAAGTACGAGCACTGATTTTTCTTTTTTGTTTGGACTACCATGATCACGCGCATCTAAAATTGTGAAAGCCAGTCTGCTTACGCTGAAAGGGCCTGGGCCTGAAATTATGGCCCGAAAGGGTTGTCTTGAACGGGGTCTTGAATCGCAGACACATTGTGAACGCTGTCCTGAATGACAATGAATGCCTCGTTGTTTATTTTTTCTAATGTGTTTTGCCACTTGTTAATTTTTTTCTTGATACTCTCTATAATTCGGCATTGCGTTAATTGGGATATTCTTTTCCGGCCCCGTGAAGTCTGAACTAACCAGCTTTCACTATATATATATATATATATATATATATATATATATATATATATATATATATATATATATATATGTGTGTGTGTGCGTGTTTTTTTTGTATTCGTCTATGAGACCTTGTTCTGTGATGAGCACTATTTCGTTCAGAGTCGTTACACTGCAAAAACTGACATTTTGTGAAGCATAATGTAACTTTCTAGAAATGAACCGCCTTTTGGATCATGAGGTTTTTTTTTTCACTGATTCCACCCAGCAGACCTTAAAGAGGCAATACGAGTGTTTCTTGAGTGCTTTACCAACATAATCGTTGTTGTTCTCAGTGTGCCCAATTGAGTTCACCATAGTGATGCAGTAGCCGATATAAAAACCATCATTATTCTCTTTTAGGGCAATCGCAGCACTGAGCCCAGACAGAGGGACCAAGGTTGAGAAGTCAAGGAAGCAGCTCTGCATCGCACCAATAGTGGCCAACTTAATGAAAGCTCTACGAGACGGCGAATTTTAAATGTGTTCGAAAGCCAGTTTGAATCTACAGTGGCAAGTTGTATGCTGTTTTCATACTTTTTAAGCTGTTTACTTACATGCAGCATTTTCTGTGCATAAATAAAGATGCGTTTTTTTAATATGAAAGGAGAATCCAGTGAAACATGTCTGTTTTTAATGCGTTATTTTCTAGGGTGCTAGAAACATCTTCCTGCGGGTGTAGCTCCACGAACTTCAAGGCAATACTTAAATAACATGAAGGCATTAACAGAAGACGTATTCTTTGTTACTTGATATGCAGACCAGCACTTACAACGTGTCTTTAAGCGAAAATTATAGCAGTGAAATAACAGGTAAATGACAAGAGAAAGCAGAGTTCTTTCTGTGATTGAAAACTGAAGCATGTTTTTAAGCATGAAAGTTCTGTACAGAAAACAGAAATTAATTATGAAATAACCGAAAGAAGGCAAACAGAAAACAGAGCTTTTATCTGTAAGGCAGAACTGAAAATTGTGTTTTAAGCAGACAATTTCTGTAAAAATTATGTAAACGTAAAACGAAAAAACTATGTTAAAACACAGAAAACCTGAAAACAGAAAACATAGCTTTACAGACATTTTCTGGCAAGAGAGCTGCCAGATATTTTCTGTTTTTTTTCAGAAAATATTTTTAACAGAAAATTGTGTTTTAAGCAGACAATTTCTGTATAAGTTATGTAAACGTAAAACGAAAAAATATGTTAAAACACAGAAAATCTGAAAACACAAAACATACCTTTACAGACATTTTCTGGCAAGAGAGCTGCCAGATATTTTCTGTTTTTTTTCAGAAAATATTTTTTACAGTGTATATCAGTGACATGCGGCATGTTTGAGCGCTCTTCTGTAGCTGAATGAAAAGCTTGCATTAAATGCGACTGGATATTTCTTGTCGCTAAGAGGAACGTGATTACCTTCACATAGTCAAATGTGATGCGAGCAATTATTTGGTGAAATCGCCTGCCAAAATTGCTGGGTTGTTTTTTAGTAGTGAAGGTAGATCATGATAGGAGTAATTTTCTTTAACTTCTCTTAACGGGGTACTGACACAAAAACATTGGCCTCACGTTTTTTTGCTGCAATGTGTTGCTGGAGGCCTGTTAGTCATAACACGGCACCTCGTTTGCTGCAGCGCGCGACAGATATTTAATTACAGGCTCCTCATTGCCGACCAGTTTCAGTTTCGGTTTGAGAGAGCTCGAAAAACGACAAGCCGCCGTGTGCAACTATCACCACCTAGCGTGCGCAGCTCTCGTTCACGTCAGCACACAGAACTGTGACGCACTTCCACACGGTCCGCCTCAAGAAGTCCTTTCGAATAGGAAACGGGACAGCAGTGTCGCCAAACACAAAACTTTCAACGCCTGCGCCGCGGCCACGGACTCGCGACCAGCCGCCGAGAAGTATAGGCTGCTGGAACAAATGCGGCAAAAGAAAAATGGCGGCTATTATGTCATCATAACTTGTTGCAGCGTGGTCACGTGAGGGAAGTAGGGGGGGGTCACCAAGGGTCACCTCTGATGGTGTCAGTAGCGCGAGGGAGTCAATCGCTCACGCAAACATCAAAATTAATTTAAAATACCTTCCAAGCTATATTCGCTGTTGATATTTTGCAGATGATATACACATGTTCACGGGAATCGAACCCGCAGGCTGTCTCGGCCGCGAAATTTTGTGTCAGTACCCCTTAAAGCTAAGCAGTAATCTTTCAAAAATAGGTCTTATCTATCCCATGCCGTGGATGATCTTGCACGCTTTGGACTTGCGTATTCGCCTCGAGCATAGAGTTTCCTATAAATACACTAGAGGGAACTCTGGCGCTAGTGTCTACGGGAGCTGCAGCACACGGCGCTTCAGCCAGCATGGGAATCATGGGCAGTACACAAATTTGCCTAGTCTTGCCTAGTCTTCGTTCTTTTGGCTGCGTGTGGCCTGAATCTGTTATGCCGCAATACAAAGTTCAGCAAAGGTTCAGCAGTTACGCTTCACCACCTTGACCTTTTTAGGCTCACGAATCCAAATCGGCTCACGAAGTTCACAACGGTCCATTCTTTTATCCGAAACAAAACCAAGACACAACAATAAACAAAGCCACAAGTGCGTTCGAAGCCGCAAGCATGAAGACTAAGCAAATTTGTGTACTCGCAGCGCCAGAGTCCCCTCTAGTTAATTTTAGGAAACTCTATGGCCTCGAGATCTTTGAGTGGCGCCCTCTTGCGTGGGACGTCAGAGGGAGGACTCGGGTGCCGCTCTTCGCGCGCGCGCTCGCTACGTGAAAGCTGCTCGACGCTGCCAGCCCGGCTGTCCTGCTCGGGTTGTTGAAACTTTAGTGGGCAAGTTTATAAAACAATTTGTACGAAATGTTCAAGCAAAATGGCCCGCAAAATGGAGCTGAGTTGCCGTCAGGAGCATGTTCAGAGTCGATTGCTCCTGGTGTCGTCTGTAGCCAACAGTGCGTACATCTGCATGTATGGCGAGGATTTCTTTTCCTGTCTGTTCTATGACGGCGGCCCACTCAAAATGACTTTTCGGCCCGTTTTCGATCACTGACTTCAGCGTGAAGGCTTCAGCTTCCGTGTCTGCGTTATCGCTCAATGTATATATACCGCGGGCTGCGCGTGTTCGGTTGTTAAGCCTGTTCCTTCGATTCTATTCCGTTGTTCCGAGTTTTAAGCGCATGTCAAACGACGTGTGATGTCATTTCAATAAATTAAGTGAACGTTACAGGCGATCCGCATTTTCAGCAGCTGCTGTGTAAGCGCGTCGTAAGTGCTTAAAATTTTAACAAGAAATAAAAAGGTTGAGACACGAGGAAAAATGGGTTGCACGACGGGGATGTGAAATATTGGCAGGTTGTGCGGAGTTTTTTTTTTTCTGCAACATATTTTAATCTCTGCGTTAATAAATCGGCGTTTGATGACTCGTTGACGGTTGTCTGAAAGTACGCTGTACAGAAATAGTGTAATCATAGCACATAGATAAATACAAAGCTTTTTCATCGGAAAGTCGTAATAAGATATGTATTTGCAATAAAATAGTGTAAATCACTCTCAACGGCCGGCTCCTGAAAGGGCGTGGTGCGATCACTGTACCAAAGAGACTCGCAGGGTCCCTTACGCCTAAGATGACTTGAGGGCGTAAGCCATCTTTTTCTTCAGTCGATGCGATGTTTCTCCCTCGCCCCCCTCCCGATGCTTTCTGGACGTAACCGTGCTTTTGCCCTGCCTCCAGGATCGGATGCATTGCAGGCTTTCTACACATCACCTGGTTTTAACGCGATAGCGTTAAAGAGCTCGTTTCGCAGAAATTCCGGCCTCGGCGTCGGTGTCTGCGCACGTTACTGCGCGCATTCTCGTAAGACCACGTAGTGGGTGCATAGCAAGTTCGAAAACATTTCCCGCATTTCCAGCGCATAATTGCTCGTGGTTTAAGGCATGCTACCCATTATATAGTATGCACTAAGTGACTGAAGTACACACTAGGTTAAAATGTACTTGTGGGCTAGTTGGTTGGTCATAATTACGATAAAACGGCACCCGGTGCGCGCTGCGGTTTTATCGTAATTACACACTAGGGACAGGATATCGCTATCGCGTTCAACACTTAAAGGCGAAGCTTAAGGGTCCCCAAATATTTTTTGCACTGGCTGATCACGGAGGCAATGCAAAGCGAAGATGTAATGGGATGACGTCATCGAGTGACGTGACGTTATGACGTCACAAATTTCGGTGGCCTGTGATGTCATGATGACGTCATAAGGTGACGTCATCATGTGATTCGATTTTGCATCGCTCGTGTTGACGCTGCCGACGCGGGACGCCGACGGTCAGTTTTCACGTTTGATGCGGAATCTAAGGCAATTTCGCCTTAAGACATTCGATCTTGTTACATCGCGGTGAAGAATAGCCGGTAAAGAACCAGCCAAAAGGGCCAAATGAATGGTGGGAAAGAGCTCTCTTTCTGGACCCTTTCGCCGATTTTTCTTACTGTTTACCAAGCTGTATACTATCCGTTCAACCAGTTGATCATTATGGCTTGATGTAGGCGCGTAGGCCTGTACCACCTTCATCTTGTACCTCTTATTAAACTTAATTACGATACATGCCACCCTCTCATTAATGCTAAAGTATTCCTCTATACTACCAGCTATATGTTTATGAATAAGGAACCCCACCCCTAATTCTCTTCTGTCAGCTAAGCCACGATAGCATAGGACGTGTCCGTTCTTCAGCACTGTATAAGCCTCATGTGTCCTTCTAACCTCACTGAGCCCTATTACATCCCATTTAACACCCTCTAATTCCTCGAATAGTACAGCTAGACTGAATGGTAGTCTACCACTATCCCTCAAGAGGAAGGTATATAACAGCTGCATCTTACCGGTACTTACCTACGGAGCAGAAACCTGGAGACTTACAAAGAGGGTTCAACTTAAACTGAGGACGACGCAGCGAGCGATGGAAAGGAAAATGATAGGTGCAACCATAAGAGACAGGAAGAGAGCAGAGTGGGTCAGGGAACAAACGGGGGTTAAGGATATCATAGTTGAAATCAAGAAGAAGAAATGGATATGGGCCGGGCATGTAGCACGCCGGAAGGATAACCGCTGGTCATTAAGGGTAACTGACTGGATTCCAAGAGATGGCAAACGCGTGAGGGGGGAGACAGAAAATTAGGTGGGTAGATGAGATTAAGAAGTTTGCAGGTACAACGTGGCAGCCGAAAGCACAGGACCGGGTTGATTGGCGAAACATGGGAGAGGCCTTTGCCCTGCAGTGGGCGTAGACAGGCTGATGATGATGTTGATGATACTATCCGTGTCAAATGAAACATGAACAGCGGAGCGCGTCGCCCAAGTATCAGGAACTGTATAGTGCGCACCGTCCTCTCATCACCATTGACAGGCTCGCACACCCGGTCAGGCAGCGCTGCGCGATCGGAAGCATGAATGTGGCTCACGAACGGCAAACCGCATGAGCGTATCCATCTCTGATCATGAGGGTGCGGACTGTACCACGCGCACCACTGGTGGTGTTTCATTCGGAGCCGATAGTACGTGTAACAAGTTTTAATGTGCATCCAACTCGCCCAATCTACGCTAGTTGTCCGCAATAACCCGCTGGTCGGTGAACTTATCAATTTTATTTTGTCGGCAAACGTTTTGCGTACACAGGTCTGCATGTAACGGGTTGTGTACACAGGTCCACATGACTGCCATTGGGAGTGGAGTTTGAATTTTCGTTCAACTCAATTCTGTTTACACTACGCTAACTTTTGCGAGTAAGCCGTAAAATTGATTGCGCTTCGCTTCCAAAGCAGTGCACTCTCGTTAACTTGCTTGGCGGGACGTTCACGCTTTCACGTAAGCTATTTCAAAGCCATCCAGCCCAGGTAGTTACGTTACTAACGCGGGGGCATGATCCTGACCGCGGTGGCTGTGGGTATGATAAGGTAAATGTTAACGTTTCTCAACCTCCTGTAATGCGTTCAGCCATCTAAAGAAGTATCACTCGAAGAAAATACACCTAGTAGTCGAGGAGCGCCGTGCGACGCGAGCGAACGAAAATGCCGCTGTTCTAGCCAGAACCACGGCCGGTCTAGAGGCGCGCGCTCGCTCCCTCCTTTTACGGCCTGAGCAGCCACCGCGAGTACAATGGAGACGGCGCGCTCCGCGTGAGGTCGTCGCGAGCCAACCCTTCAAAGCGCGTTTCACCGCATACGCTTCGGATTATAAAGCAGCTGTTCCCGGCCACTTTCTCGTGCTAATTACTTTTTTCGCTTCTAGGAAGCGGTGGGAGTAGTAGAGGTGCATGTGGGGACAGTCTGGCTTTCTCGGCATTCATGCACTTGGCAAATGAAGACGCACACGCAAGCCTACCAGAATTTTTTAAAGGCTCGACCACCTTATACTCGATGAATTCGAAAATGCTTGAGGCCCAGATTTAGGTGCACGTTAAAGAACCCCATGTGGTTGAAATTTCTGGAAGCCTCCACTACAGTGCCCATCATAATCATATTGTAGGTTTGGCGCGTTAAACCACAACAGTTAATATTGTAGAAGAGTTGATAGGCGGGCTAGTTGGTATAGATTCATTATGACAACTTGGCAGTGCAAACAAACGGGACGAAGTAAGAAGGTACATAAACAAGCGCTTGTTTGTGTACCTTCTTACTTCGCGCCGTTTGTTTGCGCTGCCAAGTTGTCATAATGAATTATTATTGTCACCACATTATGCAGCAAACACAACAGTGAATGCAGATGACGTGGATTCACAAAGAAACATGCGCGAGGAATTCACACTTTTAAGCGGCAACACTACCGCACCATAACACATTGCCATTGTTTTACGCAGTAAATCCTGACTCTTTGTCTCACAATGGTATGGACGGCATGCTCATGCATATATAACCGAGTGCGTCATTTTGCTCAGTTTCTACAATGAGACGTGTAATCTGATCCTTATGGCGAGCCACTAGTGTGGTTGCCCATGTTGTTGTTTTCCTCTGTGTGGCTCATAGTTAATGCAGGGGATCGGCCGAGTAGTGGGTGAATTTTCTCAATATTTTCTGTAGTGTAGCATTCGTAGAAGGTACAGTTAAAAATATTCATCCCATTTTTCGGAGTCACAGAAAACGAAAAAAAACAGGCTTTGTTATAACCTCGATCGTCTATGCTTATCCGAGCTACAGAAGCGGGTGCATCAGTGTTTTATTTTTCCTCTTTGTCTCCGGCGTGCATCATTTCACCTTAAGGTTCTTCTCATGTGTTTACCTGCGAACCCACCTTCTTTTCCTTCTTATTTCTATACTTCAGTGCCTGTCTTAGACTGTAGCAGTACCTGCTATTTCATGTTAATTTTAGCTTGTGTTTTTCTACCTTGAACAGTGTGCGTCCGCCGCGGTGGTGTAGCGGTTAGGGTGCTCGACTGCTGACCCGAAGGTCGCGGGTTCGATCCCGGCCGCGGCGGTCGCATTTCGATGGAGGCGAAATGGTAGAGGCCCGTGTACTGTGCGATGTCAGTGCACGTTAAAGAACACCAGATGGTCGAAATTTCCGGAGCCCTCCACTACGGCGTCTCTCATAATCATATCGTGGTTTTGGGACGTTAAACCCCAGATATTATTATTATTACCTTGAACAGTGTATTATTATTATTATTATTATTATTAGTCCTGTTACTGTGATTTTCACTTAGAGATAAGTGCAAAAAAAACAGTGGCCGTCCACATTGACTTTCAACTTTTCCAGTATTTAGTTATTATGATGCCTTCAATAAGAAAGTGCAAATTTTATTATTTTTAAAGTGCTGCGACGGCCGGCGTGTGTATTTGAAATAAATGTTTTCTAAACCATTTTTCTACCGAGGAATAAGTTATACGTATTTTTTTTCTACCGATCGGTGATCACGTGGCCGAGCCTTCTGAATGCGACACACAATCGCACATGCGCGTCAAATGCAATATTCAGCCTCCTACTCATTTCTCGACGCTACAGAAAACGAAAACAAAAAGTTTTCTGATAACCACGACGATGCTTTCCCGAGCAACATGAACGGGCAGATCAGCGGCTTGCGCCTTCCCTTCCGAAAAGCCGAAATCACCGGGGTTATCCTATATGCTTGCCACCATGTTAACATCGCACTGGTACCATGAAGTGACTTCAAAAGGGACCACGGCAAGTTCAAAGCCGCGAATTCCCTGCGCGCGCTAGCCTCCGCAGCTGCCGGCGGCGGGTTGGCTCGGAGCGCCCCCGCCAAGCTGCGGCGATAGGTAGCAACAACCCCCCCGTGCGCAGGCCGTAAAGGAGCGAGCGCGCGCCTCCAGAACGGCCGTGCCAGAACCTAGCAGACGACAAAAGCCGAATCCCCGCCTTTGTGTCACCGGAGCTCCGTTCGCAGCGCCGCCATCGGTGGCAGAATAGCTCTTTCTTCTTGTTTCTTAGCCTTCGAAGGTACTCGGAGCTCGGTAAACCAATGGTTCTGTTTATCACCTGCCATCCTAACGAGCGAGATGTAAGTTTCCATTAATGCACACGGCTTTTCTTTAAACATAAGCCACTTTTCGTTGATTGACCGAGCAGAAAACAAAGGCAAAAAGGGTGCCAGAAAGAAATGCCTCAAGCTCCTTGTTAATTTTGTTATACAGTCGAACCAACTTATAACAATACTCTAGTGCCACGAAAATTTCATTGTTATAACCGATAGTTGCTATAAACGGTTTGCACGAAAAAAAAAAAACAAGATAGAGGGATGGCAGGTTGTTGTGAAAAAAAAAAAACAAAAAACAAAAAAACGCCAGGCCTGCGCGGAATTGCACAGCACCGTCACAGCGGAAGCTGGAGCAACTACTACAAGCACACTTGCGTGGTACCCACTACGCCATAATTCATCACAATTTTTGTGTAGTGGGAAGCGTCCACTATGCTATTATTCGTCATTCTTCGGAAAAGCGCGGTACCCGCTACACACTTGTAACGCATTATGTGCACTTTGTTGACGCTGGGGCTGACGACGATGAAGAATTATGCCTGAGGCATTTGTAATGGGTTGGAGCATTGAATGACCCACTCGTTACGCAATTCGCATTGTGTGACGCGTGGTTGTTACTCTACTGTTCTAAAACGCTTTACAACACACGTTAACGCGATTCCTTACCCTACATGAAGCCTGCGTAGGGTTCGTTTGCACCGCAGTTTCAAGCACCGGCGTAGCTTAGTGGTAGAGTGCTGGGCTACCACGCAGAGGGCCCGGGTTCGATCCCCATTCTGTCGTAAGCATATTTTGTTTATTTTTTTTCTTATTTCGTGCTATAGTGGTTACGGACACCGGCGGCGGCGGACAACTACGGCGCAAAAACGGCCCTTGTGATCTCATAACAGCTTTCGCTGTGAAACTTTAATATCAGATGTGATATGCCAACAGATATCAGTGATAAGGATGACAAAGCTGCCAATTTTTCGGACGTGCTTGAAAATTTGGACGCTTTCACGGCACCGCCACAAGCCACATAGAGCCAATCTATGATAACATCTCAAGTTTCGGATGCCGAAACTCTTCCAAGCCTGAACTTTTCCCTCAAATTGCATGTCCGAAAATGTATTAACCGAAACCACCGCCGCTCCCACGTCATAGCGGATTTCAAAAGTCAGGCTTTGCCGCAATGCCATAACGCTACGCGGTATACCCTACAACGAATCCGAAGGGGCGCTGGGGGGACGTTGGGGTTGCAGGTGGGGGTTCGCAGCTTGAATTTCTCGTTTTAGATGTGAAGCATCTTATGGCGAAGCTTAATCCAGTGGTGGTGGTGGTGGTGGTGTGCGGCGTGACCACCCCTACTGCGCATGCGCAAACCCTTTAAAAAAATAAAAATAAAAAAACCTCCTCTCCCCCCTCTCTCTCCTCTAGGCATCCCTCCCAGCGGCAAACACACCCTCACTGCGCATGCGCCTCCTCTCTCCCCTCCTACGCTCCCCCCTCTCTCCTCTAGCCATCCCTGCCCGCGGCGTCCAAACTCCCACTGCACATGCGCGTCCCCCCTCCCCTCTCCTACGCTCCCCCCCTCTCTCCTCTAGGTATCCCTGCCCGCGGCGTCCACACTCCCGCTGCGCATGCGCGTCCCCCCCTCTCTCTCCTCTCCTACGCTCCCCCCTCTCTCGCCTCGCGACGCCGACGCAGGCAGCGTCTGCTAGCGAGTTTCTTTGTTGAAAAAACCGACTGCTCGCGCTGCACAACCGTTCACTGGCCACCCCGTATATATGGCAATGGATCTTGACCTGCAATGTGGTGCCGGTGGGAGATTTCTCCTGTGCGTTGTTGAACAATAAAAATTCGTAGCGTGCGCGTTAACTAAAAGCGTACTGCGGGTCTCTGTGTCCAGTCGGAGTCTTCTGTCTCTCATTGCCCATTAGCAGCGATTGGCATGTTCCAGTAGGAAACACCACTCCATCACTGCGTGCTTTGCGCCTCCCCAGTTTTCTCTCCTGCGCAACGCTGCGATGAGCGCCAGCGTCAACGCCGCCGCCAGTGTAAGCGTTAGCGCCCGCTGCTTCACATCTACACATGGTTCCCTTTAGCGGGAGATGGTGTAATTTTTATTCTGTCTTTTCGAGAATTTCGCATTCCATTACCTTTCGGCACGGACACCCAGCAGCCAGAATTCATTGTTATAACCGATTTTTGCAGCATGCGGGCATTGCCGTAAGCGGGTTACTTCACTATGGAAAACATACAAAAGCTGATGGTGCAGCAGCTTCCCATTGTTATAACTGATATATGGTCTCATCCGATGTGCAGAATACCACAACGATCAGTCCTGGGTTCCCTGTTTTATTCTACTGTTTAATAATGACATAGTGAAAAACATACAAGTTATAATTCGGCTGTTTGCAGACGACTGCGTACTCTACCAAGAAATTCGCAGCGAGGCAGATCAGGCTCTCCTGAATTCATCTTTGTCCGTTATATCAACATCTAGCTTAGAATGGCAAATTAACCTAAAAAAACAGAATCGATGGTCATAACACGCAAAAAAGAAGTCATTACCTTTTGTATACAGCATTAATTATCGTCTGTTACTGAATATAGATACCTTGGTTTAGTGGTAACGTCGGACCTTAGGTGGAATAGCCATGTAGCTCACATTTAAAAAAAAAAAGGCCATGAAGAACTTGGATACCTGAGGAGAACCTTTGCTAAATCAACGAGTAATATAAAATGTTGGCGTACAAGACATTCATAAGACCATTGTTAGAATATGCTACTCCTGTCTCGGGTCCTTACACCCAATCAAACATAGGTTAAATCGAAAACATACAGCGAAAATGAGTAAGATTCATTTTTAATTCTTACCGTCGTCGCACATTCGTTAGTGCTCTACTACAGGACGCGAACCTCGAAACTTCAGAAATACGGCGCTATCAAGAGAGGCTTAACATGCCATATTTAATTTACCGCGGAACATGTCAAAGCAGACAGGCATTCGTACATTAAACCGTGTAGCCGGCGCCCTACACGTTCATCTCATTCGTTCAAGCTAATCGAATATTCTTGCCAAACCAACTTCAAACAGTCGTTTTTTCCTCGTGTCATCCATGAATAGAACGCATTGCCTGAATACGTACTGCAGAGCCCAACTATATCATCGTTTGTGCACGCTCTCGCTAATAGTATATGACCCAAGGTGTTTCCCATACCATCTGTCGTTTTCCAGATAGCGTACGATATTAAAATAAAAGCGATAGTAAACATACCCTCCTTTTCGTTGCTGAGCAGACCGCTGTGTGAGCATGTGCTGTACTGCACATTCTTGTCATTTTTTTTCCTTGTAGTTATTATTACTTGCCCTAGAGGGACATTATTTCTCTTTGTGATCTATGTAATTTCTTGCCAGTATTTTCACCTGCAGTATCTTGTATGTTTTTCCTGTGTTTCACATGCTGTAAATACTGTTCAGCACAGATTTCATATTTGTTTCACAGATTTGTTTCAAATTGTTTTCACAGTTTGTTCAACATTTTCTTTTGTGATATCCACTCCTGCCTATGGCTTATAAAGCAAGCTGTCAGTATGAAATAAATAAATAAATAAATAAATAAATAAATAAATAAATAAATAAATAAATAAAAGATCGGTATCGTTTAAGTGGGTTCGACTGAATAGACTTTCCTGTCGCAATCCCGGATGGCTTTGTCTGTCACCTCAGTGAATTGCATGAACACACACACACACACACACACACACACACACACACACACACACACACACACACACACACACACACACACACACACACATATATATATATATATATGTATATATATATATATATATATATATATATATATATATATATATATATATATATATATATATATATATATATATATATATATATATATATATAACAATAAAGTGCTAACAGAGGACCCGGAAGTAAAAGTTCAAAAAATGTATCAAGCACGTAGGAAAAATTGTTCTGGACCGGCCTTCGTCGGAGTGAAGCACACATGCGACAGCAACGCAATATAACAGCAACACACACACACACACACACACACACACACGCACACACACACAGACACACACACACACACATATATATATATATATATATATATATATATATATATATATATATATATATATATATATATATATATATATTGTCACGTGGTTTATTCACGTCTAAACGTAATGGAAGGACGAGGAACGTCAGGAGGCCGAAATCCAAGCAAGCGCGAGCTCGGGTCGCGTGTCTGTCACCAACGCTGGGGCTTGCTTTCATGGCTGCTTCGTCGTCGTCTCGCATTGATCACTACAATATATATATGTATCATCAGCCTGACTACGCCCACTGCAGGGCAAAGGCCTCTCCCATGTTCCGCGAATCAACCCGGTCCTGTGCTTTCTGGTCCCACGTTATACCTGCAAACTTCTTAATCTCATCTGCCCACCTAATTTTCTGTCTCCCTCCCACGCGTTTGCCTTCTCTTGGAATCCAGTCACTTACCCTTAATGACCAGCGGTTATCCTTCCGACGAGCTACGTGCCCGGCCCATATCCATTTCTTCTTCTTGATTTCAACTATGATATCCTTAACCCCCGTTTGTTCCCTGACCCACTCTGCTCTCTTCCTGTCTCTTAAGGTTACACCTATCATTTAGATGTGAAGCATCTTATGGCGAAGCTTAATCCGGTGGTGGTGGTGGTGGTGGTGTGCCTCGAGGCCTCACTTACTGCGCATGCGCAAACCCTTTAAAAAAATAAAAATAAAAAAAACCTCCTCTCCCCCTCTCTCTCCTCTATGCATCCCTCCACGCGGCAACCACACCCTCACTGCGCATGCGCCTCCCCTCCTCTCCCCCCTCCTACGCTCCCCCTCCTCTCTCCTCTAGGCATCCCTCCCCGCGCTCCCACTGCGCATGCGCGTCCCCCCCTCCCTCTCCTCTAATACGCTCCCCCCTCTCTCCTCTAGGCATCCCTGCCCACAGCGTCCACACCCCCACTGCGCATGCGCGTCCCCCCCCCCTCTCTCTCCTCTCCTACGCTACCGCCCTCTCTCGCCTCGCGACGCCGACGCAGGCAGCGTCTGCTAGCGAGTTTCTTGGTTGAAAAAACCGACTGCTCGCGCTGCACAACCGTTCACTGGCCATCCCGTATATATGGCAATGGATCTTGACCTCCAAGGTGGTGCCGGTGGGAGATTTCTCCTGTGCGTTGTTGAACAATAATAATTCGCAGCGTGTGCGTTAACTAAAAGCGCACTGTGGGTCTCTGTGTCCAGTCGGAGTCTTCTGTCTCTCATTGCTCATTAGCAGCGATTGGCATGTTCCAGTAGGAAACACCACTCCACCACTGCGTGCTTTGCGCCTCCCCAGTTTTCTCTCCTGCGCAACGCTGCGATAACGCCAGCGTCAACGCCGCCGCCAGTGTAAGCGTTAGCGCCCGCTGCTTCACATCTACACATGGTTCCCTTTAGCGGGAGATGGTGTAATTTTTTTCCTTTCCATCGCTCGCTGCGTCGTCCTCAGTTTAAGTTGAACCCTCTTTCTAAGTCTCCAGGTTTCTGCTCCGTATAGGTAAGTACCGGTAAGATGCAGCTGTTATATACCTTCCTCTTGAGGGATAGTGGTAGACTACCATTCATGATTTGATAATGCTTGCCGAATGAGCCCCATCCCATCCTTATTCTTCTAGTTATTTCACTCTCATGGTTCGGCTCCGCGGTTACTACATGTCCTAAGTAGACGTACTCCTTTACAACTTCCAGTGTCTCGCCACCTATCGCAAAGCGCTGTTCTCTGCCAAGATTGTTCCACATTACTTTAGTTTTATGCATATTAATTTTCAGACCTACTCTTCTACTTTCCGTATCCAGTTCAGTAATCATAAGCTGTAATTGGTCTCCCGCGTTACTCATCAATGCAATGTCATCAGCGAATCGCAGGTTACTGAGATACTCTCCATTAACTCTTATCCTTAACTCTTCCCAATCTAGGGCCCTGAAAACCTCCTGTAAACACGCGGTGAATAGCATTGGAGAGAGCGTGTCTCCCTGCCGTACGCCCTTCTTTATTGGGATTCTGTCGCTTTCTTTATGGAGGACTATAGTGGCTGTGGATCCACTGTAGATTTCTTCCATTATGTTTATATAGGCTTCGTCGATGCCCTGATTCCGCAGTGCCTGCATGACTGCTGATGTCTCCACCGAATCAAATGCCTTCTCGTAATCTATGAAGGCTATGTATAGGGGTTGGTTGTATTCCGCGCATTTCTCTATCACCTGATTGATAGTCTGAATATGGTCTGTTGTTGAGAAGCCTGTACGAAATCCTGCCTGGCCCTTGGTTGATTGAACTCTAATGTCGTATTAATTCTGTTAGCAATTACTTTTGTAAATAGCATGTAGACAACGGACAGTAAGCTGATGGGCCTGTAATTTTTCAGGTCCTTGACGTCCCCTTTCTTATGGATCAAGATGATGTTGGCATTCTTCCAAGAATCTGGTATCCTCCCCGTCGAGAGACACTTCGTATACAGGGTGGCCAGTTTTTCTAACATAATCTCTCCACCGTCTTTCAACAGGGCTGATGTTACCTGACCCTCACCAGCGGCTTTGCCTCATGTGTCCTCCTAACCTCAC
>JALIZH010012256.1:0-25950 GCA_030522465.1 Rhipicephalus appendiculatus
CTCCTTCGAGGGTGTAGCACCTGATTTTAATGCGCTGCCATTCCGCCTATCGATTACAGGAATATCAGTGTAAGTATATCTGCGCAAGCGCGAGCTCGTATGAGCGTTTGTGTGACGGTACTCACTGCTAATACCATTCACAGCTGAAAATGGAGAGAGCCAAAGTGTGAGATATTCACGGAAGACGCCAACCCGTTTGTTTTCCAGTGTATTGTCGGTGTTAAAGGTTGTACTGTTCATTTACATATCTACACCGCTACGGCTGCAAAGCGCGTTCTGAGCTGCTGTTATGACCGGCGCCTGGCCCAACAGAGGAGGGCGGCGTTCCCTGTTCTACGAACAAGTCTCCGAGGGGGCTGCTGGCCCCGCTGACAGACGTTCAAAGACGTGTATTATCCTTCCTAGCCCGGGAAGTGAGGCGCCATGCAGTCCGATGCGCAGGGTGCTCGGCGAGACGACCGCAATGGTTTTCGGTCGCGACGCCTTTCTTGAGGGGACAACGAGAGCCCGTCGCCGCGGACGACAATCCGTCCTGCTAATGGCGTGTCCAGCGGCGGACCTTTGATGCGTCACCTAGTGCGAGCGTGGGTCCCTCATCCTGCGGCCTTCCCATGCCACCACCTTGGTGCCACTGGTGCAATGCTGTGGCAACACCCCTGTCAGGCACGTGGACCTGGGCGGGTGTGGGCGGCACCGTCGGAAGTGTCGTGTGTCGTGTGATTGGACAGCGCAATTTGTGCATGTTTCCCCCATCTAGGGATCTGGGGGAAAAGTAACTCTTTATAATGAGCCCCCGTGGGCTCCAAGGGAGAAAGGAATCGGAAGGATTCGAGAGATTCGGAGAGCTTCGACACGGGTCTTCGACAAGATCGTCACGATGTAGCGAAGTCTTCGTGATGTAGAACGAAATGCTCACCCTGTAAATAATGTAATTAAACCTCTGTACAGTTTCCCTTCAGCCCCTCTTCATGCTGCCTCGGCATCTTCCTCCCGGGTCTCCGGTGCCTGCAAAGGCCGGTCGCAACGGCTGGGGCCAGCTGCGGGATACCACGACCTGTATCTCGAGCTGTGACACCCCGGGTCGCAACACTGCGTCGTGTGCACTCAATATTTCGTCATTTCGACCAACACATGCTCCACGAGATGTTGTGCAACTTTCGTGCTTTGCTGCCGGACCATCCTCCGGCAATCGTCTTTCCGAAGGAGTCAATAACGGCTTGCCATAAACATAGCCACATCTTCGCGGCAAATGGCTCTGTGCCGCCGCGATAAGGGCGCCCAGGCGTTACTCGAAGGCCCGGCAAGACTCGGTCGGCAAACAGTATACGTGACAGCCGCGTATGGAGCCTCTTGGCGCCATTTTGCGTGTTTGTGGTGCTTTGGGGTGCCGCAATGGGCCTAAAGGGCTTTTGCGTCAGCCGACGTGGGGAGGGTATTGCGCAGGAAGGTGCAGCCATGCCTCCGACGACATCTCCTCACATAGACGTTGTTGTATTCTGCCGTCTTATAGTGGTTTGCAATGCAATACCGAGCCTTTATTACAGATTTCGAGCTTACAGTGCCTTCCAGGCGTCTGCTTGTTACATGCTTGCTCTTTTGCCGGCGAGAAACGGTGACGTACTACAGCACATAGCGCGAAGAGCCAGGTGATGCAACATGACATGACAGTGACTTTATCAGTATGTGTGGCAGCGCATTTTGAAGGCCTGTGGTATGACGGAACGACTACGAGAGAAGGTACATGTAGAGATGCATTTCGCAACCGCAGGGTGTTCGAAAGAAACTGTCGAGAAAAAAATTACACCATCTCCCGCTAAAGGGAACAATGTGTAGATGTGAAGCAGCGGGCGCTAACGCTTACACTGGCGGCGGCGTTGACGCTGGCGCTCATCGCAGCGTTGTGCAGGAGAGAAAACTGGGGAGGCGCAAAGCAGGCAGTGATGGAGCAGTTTTTCCTACTAGAACATGCCAATCGCTGCTAATGGGCAATGAGAGACAGAAGACTCCGACTGGACACAGGGACCCGCACTCCGCTTTTAGTTAACGCGCACGCTGCGAATTTTTATTGTTCAACAACGCGCAGGAGAAATATCCCACCGGCACCACCTTGGAGGTCAAGATCCATTGCTATATATACGGGATGGCCAGTGAACGGTTGTGCAGCGCGAGCAGTCGGTTTTTTCAACCAAGAAACTCGCTAGCAGACGCTGCCTGCGTCGGCGTCGCGAGGCGAGAGAGGGAGGAGCGTAGGAGAGGAGAGAGAGGGGGTGACACGCATGCGCAGTGGGAGTGTGAACGCCGTGGGCAGGGATGCGTAGAGGAGAGAGGGGGGGAGCGTAGGAGAGGAGAGAGGGGGAACGCGCATGCGCAGGGGGGAGTTAGACGCCGTGGGCAGGGATGGAGAGAGGGGGGAGTGTAAGAGGGGAGAGAGGAAGGGAGGCGCATGCGCAGTGTGGGTGTGGTTGCCGCGGGGAGGGATGCCTAGAGGAGAGAGAGGGGGAGAGGAGGTTTTTATTTTTTATTTTTTTTAACTGTTTGCGCATGCGCAGTAAGGGTGGGCACGCGGCACACCACCACCACCACCACCACCACCACCACCACCGGATTAAGCTTCGCCATAAGATGCTTCACATCTAATAACCTAGAGCTTAACAACCTCAAGGCTTATCGCACATACGGTAATTCATTAATATGCGGGAAGTATCTCTGTTGGAACTTTACGGACTTTTTGGTTTCAAGCCTCCTTCCATTTTTCTAATAGCAATGCCTCGGGAAAACCTCTGTGGTGGTCTGGACGTCGACCACCACGGAGGTTACCAACCCGCACTTCAGGAGGCTATCCTGAGGTGGTAAAGGAGGTCTACCACAGGATGGATCCCTCAGCATCTCTGTAGCCCCTTTCGCTTAAGATGGGATTAATAAAGTTATTTCTCTCTCTCTTGTCTTCATCGTGTATGACCGTCGTGTTGATCATCCTCGTCACCACGAGACAATACGTCAACTCATTCGAATATGATATCAAATGATTTGACCTGAATGCACTATTTGATTTGAGTTTGAAGCACGCTTTCAGGAAACTCTGTTCCTGCCGGTGAATCACTTATACTCCGTTTCACAAGCTGTTGGCAGTACAGTGGAAGGTACGTGTGCCCTCAGCCAATCACGACAGAGCGCACTACATAATTGTGTTCCTACGCGAATGTCGCTTCCGTGAATCTGACAAGTGGCCCCGCCTGCGTGGAAAAATGTGTACTGTACTAATTAACTTTTTTAATTTTGTAGCAGGTGGCGCTTGGCACCATCTTGATCTGTTCTGTTTATTTTTGGACGGGCCGACTTCGTTCCAAAATAACCGGCTTTGTCTATTAATATTTAGCGTGACTTGTTCCTATGAATTTTCGTCACGTCAGATCTTTTTTAGATGTGAAGCATCTTATGGCGAAGCTTAATCCGGTGGTGGTGGTGGTGGTGGTGGTGTGCCGCGTGCCCACCCCTTACTGCGCATGCGCAAACAGTTAAAAAAAAATAAAAATAAAAAACCTCCTCTCCCCCTCTCTCTCCTCTAGGCATCCCTCCCCACGGCAACCACACCCTCACTGCGCATGCGCCTCCCTTCCTCTCTCCCCTCTTACACTCCCCCTCTCTCCATCCCTGCCCGCGGCGTCTAACTCCCCCTGCGCATGCGCGTCCCCCCCTCTCTCTCATCTCCTACGCTCCCCCCCTCTCTCCTCTACGCATCCCTGCCCACGGCGTTCACACTCCCACTGCGCATGCGTGTCACCCCCCTCTCTCTCCTCTCCTCCGCTTCCCCCTCTCTCGCCTCGCGACGCCGACGCAGGCAGCGTCTGCTAGCGAGTTTCTTGGTTGAAAAAACCGACTGCTCGCGCTGCACAACCGTTCACTGGCCATCCCGTATATATGGCAATGGATCTTGACCTCCAAGGTGGTGCCGGTGGAAGATTTCTCCTGTGCGTTGTTGAACAATGAAAATTCGCAGCGTGCGCGTTAACTAAAAGCGGAGTGCGGGTCTCTGTGTCCAGTCGGAGTCTTCTGTCTCTCATTGCCCATTAGCAGCGATTGGCATGTTCCAGTAGGAAACACTGCTCCATCACTGCCTGCTTTGCGCCTCCCCAGTTTTCTCTCCTGCGCAACGCTGCGATGAGCGCCAGCGTCAACGCTGCCGCCAGTGTAAGCGTTAGCGCCCGCTGCTTCACATCTACACATGGTTCCCTTTAGCGGGAGATGGTGTAATTTTTTTTGTTGAATTGTTTACGCCACGGGTATAAAAAATATTTACTTTAATCATTCAATCAATCAATTTATGTGAATCATTGAGTCATTTAACGAGCGAATCATGGAATCAATCAATCCGATGCTTTATTTTCCGACATCAAAAAGTTTTTTTTTTATGTTTGCTACTCTCGCTGCAACAGTACTGAATGATCCCGTCCTGTACGCACCACGCAGTGATTGCCATGAGGCCGTTAGGAGGGCTCACATCTCATCGTCCTCATCACAACTTGTATTTGGCGTTGCAGCTCCGCAGAAACCGGCGGCGACTTGCACAGTGCGCCTCGCTGCTATGAGAAATGCGTTCCGAGAGCGTTCCTTGTACTTGAAGCCACGCTGCTTCAGCATCCTCTGCATCGTCGTTGTGGACACGGTCGGTAGCATCTCGTCCTCTTCGAAACGCTGCACCACCTTGGCGATAATTGGAATTTCACCTCTCTCAGAAACGACGTACACCACCCATCGAAAGACGCTCAGTTCAAAATCGTCCAGCTTCTGCACCCGATCACGGCCTTTCCAATAAAACGCTTGTTCGGTGGTAGGACTCTGCCCGCGTTCCCCGCCAGCACTGTCCACCGATAGAGCGTTCGCTCGCTCACCTGGATAGGTTTTTCCGTCCTCTTGGCGAGTGAATCCAAGCTTGCACTTTCCCCGAACTCGACGCGAAGCGCTAGCGTTTAAAGCTATCTGCTTCGCCAGCTTGGGAAAATCACGCACAATCGATGGATGGCTCACCGGCGACAGTTTGTGGGACGCGTTGCAGACACACGACCAACTCGGGCGACGCCATGTTGCCGAAAAGCGGCGCATCACCACCTCACAACAAGCCTCCGCTCAGCCGCGTCCATGCGGGCTTTTTCTATTAATTTCACGAATTATTAAAACACTTTGGACGCTTTAAAACATAAATCCGTACCATACTGTCACGTTATGCGTCTGTAGTGTGCAAAATGTTTCTGGATTGCTAAAATAGTTGAGGGACTATTTGCTGTGCTCACACAGCCCTGATTGGACGAGAGAGCTCTACCTTTGGCTGCACTGCCAACAGCTTGTGAAACGGAGTATAGTCACAAGTCCACCCTTACAGCAAAGTCACAATAGAAAAAAGTCACAGTTTCACCGCAAGGGTGAAGCAATGAATGCGATAGCAAAAAATTGTAATGTTATACGAAGTGAGGCTGGCAGCTAACTCTTTTTGGATCCGATCTCACGCAACTCTAGAAAACGCTTGTTTAAGAGAATTCTCTTCGCGTTGAGAGCGCAGCACGTAGAAGGGTACACCGGCCCCCCGCTTCCGGCCGCCGAGAAGGGGGAGATAACGCGCGCGCCCGCGCCCGCGCTCGTAAAATCGAACGTCGCCCCCCCCCCCCTCCCCCCCGCCCGCTGTCGGCCGCCGAGAAGGGGAGATAACGCGCGCGCCCCCCACTCGTAAAATCGAACGTCTTTTCACGCTCACGAACCACGGGCGGGGCCGATTATATATATATACAAATACATATACGGCAAATGACGCCGACGCCGACGGCGAAAACCAGCCGCGAGTGTCCATATAATTGCTATCGCAATAAAAAAAGGCATCGAGAAAAAACCATGGGGCTTGACGCTGTCTCCGGACATATTGATCGGTCGTTGGTTGTGTTTACTACGTTAGCAAAGAAGGCCCGTACGCTGGCTGCAGTGTGGTTGAGCAGCTGTCAGTCAATTACGGGAACAGAATTAGAACATTTACAAAACTGGCGAGATTCTTTCGTTAACGCTCACCGTGTAATAAATTCCTCCTGTCAGAGACTAGATGTCCAAGAAGGAAAATGAAACACCAATAGAGATCGCTATAGTTTTTTTTAAATGCGAAGCATTTCTTAGCGAACTTCGGCGACTTTGAGCGTATCTATCTATCTATCTATCTATCTATCTATCTATCTATCTATCTATCTATCTATCTATCTATCTATCTATCTATCTATCTATCTAGCCGCCTACGACTTTGTGCCCTCCTGGCCGTATCGTTAATGGGATTTATACCAAATTTGGTATGGCATAACATGACTGTATGACGAACATAAATGGCTGGTCATATCATGAAAATCATGAATAACTTGTCATGAAAAGTATGATTTACATGCCACGCTCATGGCGCGCTCGCGGCCGTTTTGTTAGCTTGATATACACCAAATTTGCGATTGAGTGACGTGACTGTATGACGAACATAAATGACAAGTGGTAATATGAAAATCATGACTTCATGAGCGACATGACTTGCATTCCACGCTCATAGTGCGCTCGCCGCCGTTTCGTTAGCTTGATATACACCAAATTTGGTATTGAGTGACATGACTGTACGACGAACGTAAATGACAAGTGGTAATATGGAAATCATGACATGTCATGTGCAACATGACTTGCATGCCACGCTCATGACACTCTCGTGGCCGTTTCGGTAGCTTGATATACACCAAGTTTGGTATTGAGGTACGTGACTGTATGACTAGCATAAATGACAGGTGGTAATATGCAAATCATGACCTGCATGTCATATACAACATGATTTACATGCCACGCTCATGGCGCGCTGGCGGCCGTTTCGCTAGCTTGATATACACCAAATTTGGTATTGACTGACGTGACTGTATGACGAACATAATTGCCAAGTGGTAATATGGAAATCATGACATGTCATGTGCAACATGACTTGCATGCCACGCTCATGACACTCTCGTGGCCGTTTCGCTAGCTTGATATGCAACAAACTTCGTATTTAGGGACGTGACTGTATGACGGGCATAAATGACGTTTTAATATGGAAACCATGACACGTCATGCGCAACATGACTTGCATGCCACACTCATGGTACTCCCGTGGCCGTTTCGCTAGCTTGATATACACCAAATTTGGTATTCAGTGACGTGATTGTATTGAAAGGATAAATGACAAGTGGTAATATGCAAATCATGACATGTCATGTGCAACATGACTTGCATGCCACGCTCATGACACTCTTGTGGCCGTTTCGCAAACTTGATATACACTAAATTTTAAGGTGAAAGCCTTTAATGTCTCATGCTCACGTCCGCCCGTCCGTCCATCCGTCCCTCCAGCTGTGCCGAACATGTAAACGGTGGACGCTGGGGCCGCGCAAACGGACGCCGGTCGCGTTGGACACTACAGCGCTCGCGCTTTGCTTGCGTGACGTCGTGGTGCCCAGCGTCTCTAATCATGCAAGGAGGGAGACGCGCGCATCAGTTTCATTCTGACCGACCCCGTCTCAGTGGGCACAGGCGTTCGAGGAACACACTTTGGAATTGACAAAGTGTCCGTCAATTTAAACGCTGGAACGCGGATGGCGTCTGCACGATGCGCAGAGCGCGAGAATACGAACGCATGCGAAACAGAGGCAGATTGGTCTCGCGTCTCGCTGTGATTCGAGGTAAAAGATTAAGCGATAATTGGCAGGTGGTAACATGTAAATCTTGGCACGCATGTCATCTACAATGCCACGCTCATGGTGCGCTTGCGTCCAATTCGCTAGCTTGATATACACCAAAATTGGTATTGCGGGATGTGACGATATGTAGAACACAAGTGGCAGGTGGTAACATGAAAATCTTGGCATGCATGTCATCTACCATTTACATGCCACGCTCATGGTGCGCTTGCGTCCAGTTCGCTAGCTTGATATACACCAAAATTGGTATTGCGGGATGTGACGATATATCGAACACAAGTGGCAGGTGGTAACATGAAAATCTTGGCATGCATGTCATCTACCATTTAGATGCCACGCTCATGGTGCGCTTGCGTCCAGTTCGCTAGCTTGATATACACCAAAATTGGTATTGCGGGATGTGACGATATATCGAACATAAGTGGCAGGTGGTAACATGAAAATCTTGGCATGCATGTCATCTACAATGCCACTTACATGCCGCGCTCATGGTGCGCTTGCGTCCAATTCGCTAGCTTGATATACACCAAAATTGGTATTGCGGGATGTGACGATATGTCGAACCCAAGTGGCAGGTGGTAACATGAAAATCTTGGCATGCATGTCATCTACCATTTACATGCCACGCTCATGGTGCGCTTGCGTCCAGTTCGCTAGCTTGATATACACCAAAATTGGTATTGCGGGATGTGACGATATATCGAACACAAGTGGCAGGTGGTAACATGAAAATCTTGGCATGCATGTCATCTACCATTTACATGCCACGCTCATGGTGCGCTTGCGTCCAGTTCGCTAGCTTGATATACACTAAAATTTGTATTGCGCGACGTGACTGTTTGACGAACACAAATGACAGGTCCTATCATGTAAATAATGACATGCATATTATGTACAGCATGATTTGCTCCTTGCTGGCTGCTTCGCATCACATCGATTCCCGCAGTGCGTGGGATCTGCCGGTTTTTTTGTTTTTTGTTTTTGGAGGAGGGGGGGGGGGGGGGGTTCGATATTCCTGCTGCTACAGAGAAGAATCTGTTGCCGCGTTTTCTTGCTGCAGTGTGGACGAGCGCCGCCTACTTCCTCGCGTGCATTTAGCGAGATGGATGGCTGTTTGTGCAACACACACTTCCGTAGCAGCTTTGCTTCACGCCATGCGGCAGCCTCGACGCGCCTTCATACTCTTTCGTTTATTACCTTTGGCGACGAGGAATAAAAGGGCAAATGGCGTTGGAAGCAGTGGAATGTCGATCCAAGGGTTGCCGAAAGGAAAAGCTTGTTTTACGCGGGTCTCGAAAGAACAAAGCAGTGAATGCACTAGCAAACTGGCGGATATGGTAGCGGTGCCGTCGAAGTTTACTGACTGTTTGATTTGTATATTTTAGATGTGAAGCATCTTATGGCGAAGCTTAATCCGGTGGTGGTGGTGGCGGTGGTGGTGTGCCGCGTGCCCACCCTTACTGCGCATGCGCAAACCCTTCAAAAGAAATAAAAATAAAAAAAACCTCCTCTCACCCTCTCTCTCCTCTAGGCATCCCTCGCCGCGGCAACCACACCCTCACTGCGCATGCGCCTCCCCTCCTCTCTCCCCTCTTACACTCCCCTTCTCTCCTCTAGGCATCCCTGCCCGCGGCGTCTACACTCCCCACTGCGCATGCGCGTCCCCCCTCTCTCTCTCCTCTCCTACGCTCCCCCCTCTCTCCTCTACGCATCCCCTGCCCACGGCGTTCACACTCCCACTGCGTATGCGTGTCACCCCCCTCTCTCTCCTCTCCTACGCTCCCCCCTCTCTCGCCTGGCGACGCCGACGCGGGCAGCGTCTGCTAGCGAGTTTCTTGGTTGAAAAAACCGACTGCTCGCGCTGCACAACCGTTCACTGGCCACCCCGTATATATGGCAATGGATCTTGACCTCCAAGGTGGTGCCGGTGGGAGATTTCTCCTGTGCGTTGTTGAACAATAAAAATTCGCAGCGTGCGCGTTAACTAAAAGCGGAGTGCGGGTCTTTGTGTCCAGTCGGAGCCTTCTGTCTCTCATTGCCCATTAGCAGCGATTGGCATGTTCCAGTAGGAAACACTGCTCCATCACTGCCTGCTTTGCGCCTTCCCCAGTTTTCTTTCCTGTGCAACGCTGCGATGTGCGCCAGCGTCAACGCCGCCGCCAGTGTAAGCGTTAGCGCCCGCTGCTTCACATCTACACATGGTTCCCTTTAGCGGGAGATGGTGTAATTTTTTGCTACCTCCTCGTTAACTCTGAGAATTCAGTTTCAGGGCCCTAAGCCTGCAAACAGTGGGCAGTCCCGGGGGTCGGGGGGGGGGGGGGGGGGGGAGGGTTAACTGCTACCTTTCCCACTAATATTTTAAAGGGGGACTGCCATTCTGCCCATAGCTTTACTTTGCTGTACTTGTCATGTGATTGTTAAAGTGCAGGATTGTCCACGCGTGTCCTTCGACGATAATGGCTGCCGAGTACTACTGATGTTACGTTCCAAATTTCTTCCCACCTTTAGCCCGGATAGCGGGCTACCAATGACAGGAAGTTGTGATAAGAACGTCATATCTTCGTCTTCACTTTTTCATCTGTTGCGGACATCGTTCTCTTTCGGACTCGATCATTGGGTGGGGGTAGAGGGGGGGGAGGTTACAACAGGTGTCCTTAACTCAACTCGGTCAACGGGCCCCAGACACGAAATTCAGCCCCTCAATGGCCGATATAGCGGAGAATGTAAAAGTGGGAAGGGAGGTGGGGGGGGGGGGGGAGTGCGCCGCAAAAAAAATTTTCTTGAACACACTGGCATTCTTCACCGATACCAGAGTATTTAAGTTTTTTTTTGAACATCACAGTGTATAATTATGTCACTGTTGACTATTACGTTATCTATTTTGTTGTTTATTATGTGGCTTTTGACTATATGTGGCAGTTGCTCTTCAATGTGTAACGGTTGCTCTTCAACATCACCATATGTGCACAGATATGTGGTTATTGAATACGCTGTTTTGAAGTCTTATGTCTTAACTGTTAGTCTAAATTGTATATTGTATGTGCTGTGGACTTGTTACGCTTAGAGACTGGGGCCCTACATGCTCTGCATAAGACGCCTCTAAGGGATAAGCAGTAGCCGGAGCCCTCTTTGTGCGTCAACATCTCCTTACATCACCTCAATAAAAAAAAATGATGTCACCTGACTTTGCCATTTCAAAGAACGCCTTTACCATATCCCATATATTGGTCATTTCTGCAGCAGATTTTGCGTCAGGATTTGAGAAACATATCGATACCGATCTCCGGAATGTCTGAAATCTGTACGGCGATGCTGGGATATAGTTTTTTCTTTCCAGGTTAAGTTTCAGTACATGGTGATCGCATGGGGTGCCTTACGAAAAAAATTTCTGCAGACCAGTCATGTTTACGTAGCTCAGGAACATACTTATTAAGAATTTTCGTAATGTAACGAGGACTGTCATGCGTGGCGCGGGCAGCAAGTAGAATGTTTGAGACCTCTCGTTTCGAACATTACTTCAGCGACACTAATTGATGCTGCAGCTGTTGTTTCGATTTTGATTCTTTTTCTTTCCTCAGTGGCGAAGTTCGGGGCGCATACCATATGCCTTCATCCGCGCAGCGATGACTGATACAGAAAGCGTGTGATAGCGTGTAGCACCGCATCGTTGTGCGCCGACTTCTGGTTCGTTACTCGTCTTTCTACCTTGCTGTCACGCTCGTTTCTTCCGCAGGAAAGTGGAACGAAACAATTTGTGTTTCTCATTTCGCCTTCCTTCCCGTCCTTTCTTACTCTCTTTGTTGTGTGTGCGTATCGTGTCCATAATATTGCACCGGAATCACGAACATCTAAGGTGGCACTCGAGAGTAAGGTATTAACGCGATAGCGTTAAAGAGCTCGTTTCGCAGAAATTCTGGCGTCGGCGTCGGCGTCGGTGTCGGCGTCGGTGTCGTTGTCGGCGTCGTTGGTTGTGAGCGAAAAATCATCATCTTGTCCGTGACCGAAAAATCGAGAAAGATGCAAATAAAATAAATAATAAGAATTTCCGGGTACGAATGAGGATTGACCCCTGGTCGTCTGCGTGGCAAGCAGGTGTTCTACCACGCAGCCACGCTTCTGCTTGGGATTACATTGAAAATAACTTCCTCTTCTTGGAAATGCAGTCAAAATAACTTTCGTGCTTTGGAAACACACGCGTCCTGTATACAGGCGTCAAAATACAACATGTAATATCGCAGTAATATTGCGTGGTACAAGCGTACATTTCCGTCGGGTGTCAGAAGATGTGAATATCATAATGACAAAGGGGTTCAAAGCCGTCCACCGATTACAAAAGGCACACACGTTAGTGCGCGTATTCCTTTAAGACTACGTAGTGGGTGCATAGCAAGTTCGAAAACATTTCCCGCATTTCCCGCGCATAAATGCTCGTGGTTTAAAGCATGCTACCCAAAACATAGTAGGCACTAAGTGATTGAAGTACGCACTAGGGACAGGATATCGCTATCGCGTTCATCTCTTAAAGGCGAAGATTAAGGGTCCCCTAATTTTTTTTTGTAATTTCTACATTTCGCGTGAACTTCCGTCATTTTTCGTTAACGTTCGGTTAGTTGCACGAAGGCACGAACGTATATTGACAGTTTTATTTTTCTTCCAAGCATTTCCGTTTGAGCCCTTACTTGCGGTTTCCTTAATATTCGGAAAACAATATTTTAAATATAACACTGGCAGGAGATCATCCGTTCTGGTTCAAGTTTAGAGTTATGCTGGGTACACATGATATCGGAGAATAAGTTTTACTTAACACACAGGCGAAATAACTGTCAGTATATGTAGGGAAAATAATTGAGCGTGTTAAATGAAACAGCACGTAGTTCTCTTGCGAGAAGCTGAAATTGTTGCAGCGCCTGGCGGAGCAGGTCTCAATCCCTCCTTTCTACGTAGCCTCTGAAATGCGCGTCGGCAGCGCGACGAAACACAGTTAACCCAAGGAATGCAGAAGAAAAATCCACGCATCTCCACGAAGTGAATCATGACGAGTGGGCGAAGCTCTGGGTATCGTATCGGTGAGTAACCGTACGTTACCCGAGCGTTGCCCCATATAATGTAAATTGAGTGACATAAAGTGTATATAGAAATGTAAATTTATATCATCTTGCAGTCATCTCAGGCAATTCAAGGAGGATATGCCTCGAAAGTGAATCCAAGAACTTGCTATCTTACTGGTGGCAAGATACCATTTGAATATGGATGAGAACTAACAGACAATGATGCCAAGGAAAGTATCGAGGATGTTATTAGAAGTAACTGTAATGTAAATGTGAACAAAGAAAAGTGGACGAAAAGATAACTTTTATTGCCCTCCCTGTTTGGACTACGTGTCCGCAGTATTCGATAAATAAATAAATAAAATAGTCATCGCGACTTTGCACCCAATAGACACGCAGCGCTTAGCTGCGCTTATACTATTGGTGCGAGAGATCGTTAGCTGAGAGCTTACACGTTTGTCGGTAGCATCGCATTACAAACTTGTTAAAATGGTTGCAGCGAAAAAGTTAGACTCGCGAACAAAAAATAAAGCACGATGATACTGCTGGGTAACAACTGCTGTTTATTGAAACTCCCTCCAGAATATACATGTGCGGCTATCCACAGTTGAAAACTGGTGGTCAAAGATAGGAAAGGTTAAACAAGATTAAAAAGAGTGAGACAATCCTCATGAAAGTAGTCGATTTTTTTCTGTGAAAGCGAAACTTCATATAACGTTAGTATCAGCGGTTATTGGAGCGATGATACTCAACACGCAAGATCACCAACTAACCCGGTTGCAAACCATTCCAGTGTTAAAGTGGAATGCGGTAAGGTCGTTACTATTTCGGAATCACTTCATTTTGTGCAGCATTCATTGTACGTAATACGGACCGCACTGATGGATCAAGTGAGAGGTGTCTACAAGTGCTCAAGTGACCTATTTCATGTTTTTCTCATAGAAGCCATGATTGAGTGAGCAAGCATAGGCATCACGCATGTCACGCTGTAATACGGATGTTGACGCATTAGAGCGGTCTAAAACACATTTTGACCAGTATAAGAAAATTTTGTATTGTTAGCAAGAAGGCGATGTTTTGTGCTTGTGGGCTTTATTAGTGCGTCTTCTGATTAGTTTGCAAGAAAAATCAATAGTGCGAAACATTTGTAGGTATACCACCCATGACCGCACTATCATAAAAGTAGTTCCAACCATTTTATGGTTGGAGCCCCGGAAAAAGTCATAAATTTTTTTTATAAAAGTAAAAATAAAACATTTTGACAAAGTTTTATTGTAATTTTCTTTCGCGTGAATTGCCACGAGCGCCTTTATTATTTTTTGTTTGCATGGTCGTGTGTGTTAATGGGTTATAAAATGTCTGGTGTTGGGCCTGTTGGTACATATTTCGTTTCCAAGTTATGTACTAACAGGCCCAACACCAGACTCTTCTATAAAATGGCCCACAGGAATTTTTACTCCTCTTTCGTCGTTTTAACTTTTCCTCTCTCTATTTCAGTGGGTTGCTTTTGCGTACATAAGTGAAAGATCCGTTTTCACAGTTTTTTTTTTCGTTTTTGCGCTTTGGCGGTCTTCAATGCTGGCGGAGAAAACTAAAAGAGAACAAGTGTTCATGTCTTTCACAGTACTGATTTTTAGAGTACTTGCGTCACACTCTCAAGCTTTTTGAAACATTCGCTCAGAAACTTCGAAAGCAATTCCTTGCCCATGTTTCGGTGCATTTTAAAGGCTGCCTCCGGGCGCGCACACTCAACGACGCTCGCGAAAATCTTGCCGTTGAGTGTTTTGTAAACAGGTGCATATCGCCACTTTTTTCTCTTTCTTTCAATCCTCACGGACGTCTGGCCGAGTGAATATTTTTTCTGGGGGAATACATTGCGTTCTCACTTGGTAACAACGTCAACAAATCTTTTGCCGAGCGCCGGCTTTATTATTTCGCTTTATGTGCAGCGCTATTTATGCCAAGTTCGCTTCGTGTCTTTATGTTTTCTTTCGATGAACCAATCCTGCATCTGATATTCACGCGGAGTCTGGGTGCATCTAGGGCGTGTAAATAAAAAGTCGAGCGACACACAAAGACGACGTTAAAAAAGAACCATTGGAATACACAGAAAACGTTCTGACTGACGTTGTCGGAATACAATCCAGTGGGTGAAGTACCATCGGCTTAGAGTGTCAAATCGGCAAGTTCTGCTTGAATCACAAATGGCCTCGAACGGAGCCGCCGTTCTCAGTACCGCCTACACGTATACAGTCGGTGTCGTAGGTTCAGGCACTCAGACCCAACTAAGTAAGAGAAAACTTTGAATTTCTGAACACTTTCTGACTGTACTCGGTCGAACTGCGTCGCACATCTCGTTGGCGTGATTTAGAACAGGCGAGAAATGTGAATTCAAGGTTGCCCGCACAAGCTGCGGAAATGCTCTTTTTTTGTGTGTGTGTGTGTCTCGTGGTCCTTAAACTTTTGAATTTGACTGTACGTCATGCGGTTTATACTTAGCAGCGATCAGAAACTTGAAAATGCGAAATGAAGCAACGTTCATTCCTCTCCTATATGTATGCTAAACTGACGAGAAAACTTCCAGCTTCCCTCTTCTGTCATTCGCAGGCATCTGACGTCAGAAAGTTTAAGAAAGTTTGAAGGAACATTGTGTCAGGGGTTTGAGAAGTCTGGAGAGAATAGAAGTAGATCTTGAAGGCACGAAATATTGCGACAGCATTCTCAGGACAAAGTTCTCCTTGAGTTTGTTTTAGTGCGCCATTCTGAAAATTTCCTTTGCGGTTCTCGACTTCGCCGTACCGTGCAGGTAGGTTGACGTCCCCTTTTAACGATGTCAACCTCAGTCGCTCAATTTGTTTGAGACCTTCTAAAACATACGTAGAGAAAATAAGAATGCCCGAAGGGCTCTTGATGCCTGCGTGCTTAGTATAACAAACCACGAAAGTGCATTTTCTTGTAAGTGCAGAGGCTTGTTTTTCAATAAGGCCATATCTATTTATTCCGAAAACCAATATGTTGATGTGTACTTGAGAGGGTGAGAGCTTTTCTAACTCTTTAAGAGCTTCTGAATTGTACTTGCGCGCTACTTTCCGAAAAGCGTTCATATCAAGTTAACTTTTTTGTACTTGTAGAGGGATAATTAAACATTGCGATTGTGCATAAAATTTTCACGTCGACTGTACGGTCGCATATTGAAGTTGCATTTCTAGGCGGGATTTTAGTTGCTGACAACTACAATGGAAATGCTGCAGCAATATGATGAAGCCAAGTAGAGTGAGAGAAAAAAATATGCCACTCTTCAGAGGCCACGCAAACAAGCTTGTTGAATTTTATTCAACACCACACAGAACAAGTACAAAGATATGAGCCTGTTCATTTTTTTAAATGCGAAGCATTTTTTTGCGTACGGCACACACTTTGAGCGTTTCTATCTATCTATCTATCTATCTATCTATCTATCTATCTATCTATCTAGTCGCCTACGTCTGGGTGCTCCCGTGATCACCTGCTTAACTTGGGGTAGACTAAAATTAGTATGGGGGGGTAAGAGAGTTTGATGATTATGACTGACTTGGTCGTGGCATGAACAATCTGAAAATCCCGTCGCATAAGACGTCAAACCCTTTCCTTCAGACACGTGTGGCACATACCTGTATAACACGGATCGCAGTATGCGGGTATGCGCCATAGGTATTTGACAGTTCATATTTACCGAGGAACAGCGACAACAGACATTGATAATTCAAATACGAGAGCGTTAAGAAAAACTGACATCGTAGCGGTGACCCGACGATGCAAATAATAAATGTTATGA
This sequence comes from Rhipicephalus appendiculatus, assembly GCA_030522465.1. NCBI lineage: Eukaryota > Metazoa > Arthropoda > Arachnida > Ixodida > Ixodidae > Rhipicephalus > Rhipicephalus appendiculatus. The sequence continues at coordinate 16,596 of JALIZH010012256.1, forward strand.
TCCCAGCAGGAATCGAACCCAAGCATTTCTCGTGGCAAACAAGTATTCTACCACAGAGACACGCCAGGTCTCGGAACTGCTTTGGAAAAAGACCCTATGCAGCCGTAATGTTCGGGAAACGTGAATGGTGGCTGCGGTGCTGGCTATGTAATTTTCTAACCATCACATATGCGCTCCTATGATACAGGCGTCACGTCGGGATAACATCGATTGTAGTTAAGCGCCACCCACTGAAGCTGGTCTACGTAGCGTTATCTAGAGGTACCATCCTAGAAAGCACAAGCGCTAAATTTCAGCTTACTGCTTCGGGTGTAGGTAATATCAATGTTGCTGTTGGCATCGTTACGCAACTGTAAACAAGTGGTTATATAAAACACATGGGACTGTTAAACATACATGTCTGTGCGTATAAAATTTGTAAATATTTTAATGGCATTTCGTAACTTGTCGCTCAAGAAAAAAACTGCAGCACAGTCACCTTTCCCCTCAGCATGCTTCGCATTACATTGATTCCGATGGTACGCGGGATCGGCCCAATTTTTATTTTAGATCGCGTTCCTGCGTTGAGCGACTTCGCCGTTGCCGTCGGCGGCGTGACTGATAGAGTGCACGAGGGAGAAAGGGAGCGAACGCGTAGTCTGTCGATATCACGAGCCCCTGTCCTCTAACCTCGCTTTCTTCCTCCGTCACACACGTTGCCCCCTCAGTCGGAGCTCGTGCGCATGCAGGGCTGGCACATGCACTGCGGCTGGCTTCGCCTGTAGTTAAGGGGGCTGTCGGTGTTTCGGGCTTGGTTCGCGATGCCGGCAATGCGCAGAGTGGTGTGCGTAGCACTCGAGCGTAGGCTGTTTCTGTGGCAATATTGGTGTGATCCATTGGCAGACTTGGCGCACTTCCGGCAGCACTTTTTTCTGGTCTATGCGGAGCAAGTATGTTCCATTGGCAGATTGAGAGTGCTCCCTGTTGGCAGATCCGGAGCAGCTCCGTCGCGAGATCCACTCCACGGAGCAAATTTTTCTACTTCGCGAACAGCGGTGGATTCGATCGGAAGTCGCGAGCGCCCGGTGCCTTGGAACGCCGCCAACTGTAGGCGCGCCAACGGACGCCAGTGGCGTCAGTCGCGCCTCGCGTATATACAGCGCTCGCGTTTTGCTTGCATAGAGTCGCTGTGACCAGCGTGCCCACTCATGCAAGAAGGGAGACGAACGCATCGCGTTCCATTCTGACCCCTGCCATTTGCTCCAGCGGGAGCGCTTGTGTTCCATTGGTAGATTCCCTTCTGGTTGCCCTCCGCCAGAGTAGAGTGCTCCAGCGCAGGGTTTTTCGGCCACTCCGAATACTCCAATGCATGGTACCATATGTAAGGAATGTTACAACTACAACTGGGGATAGCTAGAAACTTTAAACACAATTCGCATTAACGCAACACGAAGCTGCGCTCAGAATGCTTATTAAGCAGTATCATATGATCGCGGGTGAATTTGACATGTGAAACATTAGCGAACATCGGCGACTTTGGGCGTATCTATCTATCTATCTATCTATCTATCTATCTATCTATCTATCTATCTATCTATCTATCTATCTATCTATCTATCTATCTATCTATCTATCTATCTATCTATCTATCTATCTATCTATCTATCTATCTATCTATCTATCTATCTATCTATCTATCTGACCGCCAACGATTTTTGTGCTCTCCAGACGGTATCGTTAAGGGGATTTATAGCAAAATTTGTATGGCTTAATATAACGTTATGACGAATATGAATTAGTGGTCATATCGTGAAAATCATGACTAACGTGTCATGAACAGCATGGTTTACATGCAATGGCCGTGGTGCTCATGCGGCCGTTTCCTTAACTTGATATTTTCACGTGGTCGTGACGTCGACGAAGGCAACAGTCGGCGAGTCAAAGAAGAAACTCTTTATTTTGGCCGAACTTGGGGCCGGGAAACTGAAGGTCAGACTCCAGCAATACACGCTGGCACTGAGAACTGCGAACAGAGCGTCGGCCATCGATAATCTGAACATCGTTGGAACGCGCCGGCTTTTATAAATCATGCGTCGAACATTGTAGCCTTATCACTAGTCGTCGTGCAAGCTCTGGAATAATCTTGAGTGTTACTGTCTGGCGTGCAATCCTAACAAAACGATCTACTACAACCGATAAGCTTCTGGAAAAATAAGGCGCGGTCTGCGCCGAGTACTGCTGATAGTCTTTGTGGGCAGAAACCGAATGCAGTAAAAGAAACGCGCGCGTGGCAATGCCCCCCTCTGAATAGGCATCGTCCCGATGCTTAGAACAGAACACATGGGAAAAATACATGCAACAATAAATAACGACAATAAATCAAGAAAGTTGAATAAACGATGCGCAAAAGCAAGAAAGTCCAATGAAAAAAAAGTACAGTCCTTAGGTAAGTCCTCGCCGTTTTACCGCTCGTAAAACGGCTTGAGGCGCACGACATGGACGACTTCAGGTCGCGCACGGCGCCGTTGGAGAGTTAGAAACGCCGTCGGGAACAACCTCGTAGTCGAGTGTGCCGGAGACGTCGAAGCACCCTATACGGTCCGAAGTATCGTCGCAGAAGTTTTTCACTAAGTCCACGTCGTCGTATGGGCGTCCACACCCAAACGCGGTCGCCGGGCTGGTATTCCACGAAGCGTCGTCGAAGGTTGTAGCGGCGGCTGTCAGTCGTCTGCTGATTTTTTGATCCGCAGGCGGGCGAGCTCTCGTGCTTCTTCGGCGCGCTGTAGGTAGGCGGCTGGTCACGTCGATGTTTTCCTCGTCCGTCACGTTTGGTAACATGGCGTCGAGCGTCGTTGCCGGGCTCCGTCCGTAGACCAACTTGTATGGCGTCATCTGCGTCGTTTCTTGCACGGCCGTGTTGTATGCGAAAGTCACGTACGGAAGGATGGCGTCCCACGTCTTGTATTCGACGTCGACGTACATGGGCAGCATGTCGGCGATGGTCTTATTTAGACGCTCGGTCAGGCCATTGGTCTGTGGATGGTACGCGGTGGTCCGGCGGTGGCTTGTGTGGCTGTATCCCAAGATCGCCTGAGTTAGGTCAGCCGTAAACGCCGTGCCTCTGTCGGTGATGAGGACCTCTAGGGCGCCGTGTCGAAGGACGATGTTCTCAACGAAGAACTTGGCTACCTCGGCGGCACTGCCTTTGGGCAGGGCTTTTGTTTCGGCGTAGCGGGTGAGGTAGTCGGTGGCTACGATGATCCATTTGTTTCCGCAAGTTGACGTTGGGAACGGCCCCCAGGAGGTCCATCCCGATCTGCTGGAACGGTCGCCGAGGGAGGCCTCGATCGGCTGAAGGAAGCCTGCTGGTCTTGTTGGCGGTGTCGTCCGTCGCTGACAGTCTCGGCACGTCCTTACGTAGCGGGCGACGTCGGCGGCAAGGCGCGGCCAGTAGTACTTTTCCTGTACTCTTGCGATCGTGCGGGAAACACCGAGATGTCCAGCCGTCGGGTCGTCGTGTAGGGCCTGGAGGACTTCTGGTCTCATTGCTGATGGGACCACGAGAAGGTGTTTGGCTCGTAGGGGCGAGAAGTTCTTCTTTAGGAGGATTCCGTTTCGCAGGAAGAACGACGCCAGTCCTCTCTTGAATACCTTCGGAACAGTGGCGCTCTTGCCCTCGAGGTATTCGATAAGGCTCCTGAGTTCCGGGTCCGTTCGCTGTCGCTCGGCGAATTGGTCGGCACTTATGGTTCCCAGGAAGCCGTCATCATCCTGGTCGTCCAGCGGCGGTGGGTTGACGGGGTCACGAGACAAGCAGTCGGCGTCAGAATGCTTTCGTCCGGACTTGTAAACGACAGTAACGTCAAATTCTTGAAGTCTGAGACTCCATCTTGCGAGGCGACCAGAAGGGTCTTCAAGCTAGCTAGCCAACACAAGGCGTGGTGGTCGCTCACAACTTTGAAGGGCCTGCCGTAAAGGTAGGGGCGAAACTTTGATGTAGCCCAGATGATGGCAAGGCACTCCTTTTCTGTTGTGGAGTAATTGGCCTCTGCCTTTGATAGCGACCGGCTAGCATAACTGATAACCCTTTCCAGTCCATCCGTCCTCTGCACAAGGACGGCGCCGAGTCCTACGCTGCTCGCGTCGGTGTGCACTTCTGTTTCGGCGTGTTCGTCGAAATGCGCAAGTAACGGAGGCGTTTGTAGGCGTCGTTTTAGTTCTTGAAATGCTGCCTCCTGCGGCGTTTCCCACTCTTGAACTCAACGTCGGTCCTGGTGACGTTAGTGAGGAGGGCTCGGCGATGCGGGCGAAGTTTTTAACGAACCGCCTGTAATAGGCACACAAGCCGAGAAATCGACGCGCGGCCTTCTTGTCGGTGGGTGGCGGGAAAGCAGCGATGGCGGTTGTCTTTTGCGGGTCGGGGCGTACTCCGGATTTGCTTATCACGTGGCCCAAGAACAAAAGTTCTTCGTACGCGAAGCGGCACTTCTCTGGCTTGAGGGTGAGTCCGGAGGTCTTGATTGCTTGGAGTACAGCTTCAAGGCGCCGCAGGTGTTCGTCGAAGTTCGAGGAAAAACACAACGACGTCGTCCAAGTACACAAGGCAAGTCTGCCACTTCAAGCCGGCCAGTACAGTATCCATAACGCGTTGGAAGGTCGCGGGGGCCGAGCAAAGACCAAAAGGCATGACCTTAAGCTCGAACAGCCCGTCTGGTGTTATAAAAGCAGTCTTTTTTCTCGGTCTCTCTCATCGACTTCGATTTGCCAGTAGCCCGTCTTCAGGTCCATCGACGAAAAGTACTTCGCGTTGTGGAGTCGATCCAGGGCGTCGTCTATCCGTGGGAGGGGGTACACGTCCTTCTTCATGATCTTGTTCAGGCGACGATAGTCGACGCAGAAACGTAGCGTCCCGTCCTTATTCTTCACCAACACCACGGGAGACGCCCAGGGACTCTTGGACGGCTGGATTATGTCGTCGCGTAGCATTTCGTCGACTTGCTTCTTTACGGCTTCGCGTTCTCGCGTCGATATTCGATACGGGCTCTGGCGGACTGGTCGGGCACTTTCTTCTGTTATGATACGATGTTTGGCGACTGGGGTCTGTCGAATTCTCGACGACGATGAGAAGCAGTCCTTGAATTGCAGGAGCAGATTTTTGAGCTGCTCTTGCTTCTGCTTTGCGAGGCTGGGGTTGACGTCGAAATCTGTTTCGGGACCACGATTCGTCGAAGAATGTTCGGCAGTATCGGAGAGGGCGAAAGCATTGCTGGTGTCCACGAATTTCTCGATGTAGGCGACCGTCGTACCAATGTTGAGGTGCCTATATTCGTGGCTGAAGTTTGTCAGCAGTACCTTCGCTTTGCCGTCGCGCAACTCGGCGATGCCTCTTGCGACGCAAATCTGACGGTTCACAAGCAGGTGCTGATCGCCCTCGACGACGCCTTCAAGGTTAGCGGGTATTTCGGTGCCGACGGAAAATGTCGACGCTGGAAAGAGGCGGAACGTTGATCTGCTCTTCTATTACATTCAAGGCATGATACTCCCGGCGACGTGTGGGGGTGGCAACGCTTTTTCTGAAGTCAGTGTTATCGACTCAGACCTCAGGTCGATGACGGCGCCGTGCTGACTTAGGAAGTCCAGCCCAGTATCGCATCCCTAGAGCAGTGCTGCAGAATTAGAAAGCTGGCGGGATAAGTCCGGTTATTGATGGTGACTCTTTGCGGTGCAGACACCGGCCGGCGTTATTAGATGACCCCCAGCGGTCCTGATTTCAGGGCCTTGCCAAGCAGTCTTTACTTTCTTCAACTTCGTCGCGAAAGACCCACTGACGACGGTACAGTCGGCTCCAGTGTCGACGAGCGCGGTGACGTTGTGGCCGTCGAATATTACGTCGAGGTCGCTGGTTCGTCGTCGTGCGTTGCGATTGGGTCGCGGCGTCGGATCACGGCTGCGTCGAAATGTTGTGGTGCTTCCATGCTGCGTCATCAGGTTTTCTTCGGTCCGCGAGGTTTCGTCGATAGGGCTTCGTCTTCTTCGCGTCGCGTTGCGCAGGTCTCGTCGCGTTGTCGTCGTCTGCGGCCGCGGAGGATCTTCGCCATTTCGGGTCGAACAGCAACCGCACCTCCATCGGTTGCTGCCCTTAGTTTCCCCGGGTACGGGCTAGGTGACCAGCCCCGGTTTGCGCCAGTGTACTGCCGGCGGTGCGGTGACATGTAGCGGCCGGGGGACGGTGAGCGGGAAGGTCGTCGGGGCGTCCACTGAGCTCCTGCGAGGTAGTCGGCGATGTCTTGCGGTCGTTCACCCCGCTGTGGACGAGGCGCGCTGACGGCGAAACCGCGTAGGCCCATCTGTCGGTACTGGCAACGGCAGTAGGTGGGCCGGCCTTCCCGCAATGGTAGCAGAGCGGGCGGTTGTCAGGAGAGCGCCAGACGTCGGTTTTCCTTGGCGCATAGTGCTGGCCGACAGGAGGACGGTAGGGCGTAGGTGGTGGTGGTGGCGACAGCGGCGGCGCCTGGCGATGGAACTGCGGCGACGCGGTGACTTGATGTTGTCGCGGAGCGGGAACAGGACGACGGACGGCAGCAGCGTAGGTCATAGCCTCCGGATGTGGCTGCGGTGGTTCGGGAACTCCCAACGCTTGCTGGACTTCATCACGAACGATGTCGGTGATCGAGTCCACTTGAGATTGTGGCGAGGGTGACAGCTTGCGCAGTTCCTCCCTCACGATCGCTCGGATCGTTTCGCGCAGGTCGGCGGAGCAGAGCCCTTGGATGTCGGCGAAATGTGGAGTCGAACGGCGATTGTACTGCCGGTTGCGCATGTCCAGGGTCTTCTAGATAGTCGTCGCTTCGGAGACGAAATCCTCGACAATCATCGGTGGATTCAGCATCAGTCCCGCGAAGAGCTCCTGCTTAACTCCTCGCATCAGGGTGGCGAACCTTCTCTTCGGGCATTTCGGGGTCTGCGTGGTGGAACAGTCTCCAGCATCTCTTCCGTGAAGAGCGGCACGTTTTCATTTGGCAGCTGAACACGTGTTTCCAGTAGAGCTTCTACCCTCTCCTTGCGGACGACGCTTGTGAACGTGGCGAGGAACCTTGTGCGAAAAACGTCCCACGTGGTCAGCCTTCGCTCTTGGTTCTCGAACCAGGTCCGAGCGGCGTCCTCCAAAGCGAAATAGGGCATGTCTTAGCTTGTCGTCGTTGTCCCAGTGGTTGAAAGCGGCCACGCGGTCGTATGCTTCCAGCCGGCGTTTCTGGATCTTCGACTGATGATCCGCGGAATTTTGGTGGTTCTTTAGGCTGCCGGATCACGATCAGTGTAGGCGGCGCAGGGGTTGTCATCGTGCCTGCGGTTGAGAGATCGCTGGCTTGGAGGTGCCCGGTGTGTTCGGTAAGAAGCCCGTACTCTGGCTCGAGGCCTCCCTGTCTGCGGCTGGTTCGACTTTCCGGGTTGTCCTTTGTGTCGTCTTCTTCGCGGGGTTGGGCTTGGGTCAGTACCTCGCGGGAGCGTCCGGAGCATGGACGAAGCAGCACCTCCACCAGATGTCACGTGGTCGTGACGTCGACGAAGGCAACAGTCGGCGAGTCATAGAAGAAACTCTTTATTTTGGCCGAACTTGTGGCCGAGAAACTGAAGGTCAAGACTACAGCAATACACGCTGGCACTGAGAGCTGCGAACAGAGCGTCGGCCGTCGATAATCTGAACATCGTTGGAACGCGCCGGCTTTTATAAATCATGCGTCGAACATTCTAGCCTTATCACTAGTCGTCGCGCAAGCTCTGGAATAATCTTGAGTGTTACCGTCTTGCGTGCAATCTTAACAAAACGATCTACTACAACCGAGAAGCTTCTGGAAAAATAAGGCGCGGTCTGCGCCGACTACTACTGATAGTCTTTGTGGGCGGAAACCGAATGCAGTAAAAGAAACGCGCGTGGCAATATATCCAAAAATTCGTATGATGAGACATTTCTGCATCACCAACATAAATGACAAGTGGTAATATTAAAATGATGACGTGCATGTCATGTACAACATGATTCACATGCCACGTTCATGGTGCACTGACGGCCGTTTCACTAGCTTGATATACACCAAATTTGGTATTGCGTAACGTGACTGTGTGACAAACGTAAGTGGCAGGTGGTAATATGGAAATCATGATATGTCATGTGCAACATGACTTGCATGCCACGCTCACGGCACGCTCGCGGCCGTTTCGCCAGCTTAATATACACTGAATTTGGTATTGCGTGACGTGTTTGTATGAGAAACATAATGACAGATCGTAAAGTGAAAATCATGAAATCCATGTCATGTACAACATGATTGGCACATGCCACGCTCAAAGTGTGTAGCTTGTTATATACATTTTCGGTATTGCATGACGTGACTGTACGACAAAGATAAATGACAAATGGTAATATAAAAAATCATGACATGTCATTTAGAGCATGACTTGCATGCCACGCCTCATGGCGCACTCGCGGTAGTTTCGCTGGCTTGATATACACCAAAATTGGTATTGCGTGGCGTGAGTGTATGGCGAACATACGTGGCAGGTGGTAACATGAAAATCATAATATGCATGTCATTTACAACGCCATTTACATGCCACGTTCATGGTGCGCTTGCGTCCTGTTCGCTAGCTTGATATACACCAAAATTGGTCTTTTTGTGACGTGACTGTATGACGAACATAAATGACAGGTCCTAAGATGTAAATCATGACATGCATGTTATGTACAGAATGATTTGCTCCTTGCTGGCTGCTTGGCATTACATCGATTCGCACACTGCGGGGGATCTACCTGTTTTTTTTTTCTCTTCATCTTTGTACCTCGCTTTCGCTGTTTCTAATGTGGAATAGCAGCCTAAGTCGCAGTCAAAGCGATCATATGACCTTCCACAGTGAAGCTGTATATGGCTTAGTTCGAAAGATCACATCCGCGGACAAAGTGACTCGCAGAACACCAATTTTCAGGCTGCGGATATGCACCTTCGTACTTACTAAGTACACCACCGATGCCTGTCTCAGAAGTGTCGCGATACTCGGCGTCGGCAATTTCCGCGGGAATTGTTGAGCCCTTTTCTCTCGTGACGTAGATATCGCACTAGCGCTGTTAGAAGTTGTCCTTTGTACTCGATATTGGACGGACGCACGGAAGAAGGGCGCCAACGTTTAAGAGCGCCCATTGAAGCCGCACCAACGCGCACGGAAGCGCGAATGCTCGTGAACACGACGATTCCCCTACCACGGCCGCCCCCTACCGTAAAACATGCAGCCGCAGCCGCTGCCGGTGCGTCGAGTTCCAACTCGCCGAGTAGCTTCGACTCCCTCATGGAGGGAAGGTAGGAAGGCTCGCCCGCCTGGAGCT
>JALIZH010012257.1:0-82509 GCA_030522465.1 Rhipicephalus appendiculatus
GTCGGTTAGGTAACAGGTGAACTAACCGGTTGACGGTAAGGTTGACGCTTAGCCAACAGTTGAGCGAACCTACCCGACAGTGTTCATACTTTTTGCGAGTAATTACGATACACGCTTCACAGAGACAGCTGCCCTAACAAAAAATCCGGCTGTTTTTTTCGTTTTGACTTTCATGGCGCTAATGCATTTAAACAATCTGTAGAAAGAAAGGATTGTTTTCACTTGTATTTTCGGAAGAAAAGTGTACGTACAATACAAAATCCTCAGACATAATTCTTCATCGTCGTCAGCCACGGCATCAACAGAGTGCATATAATGCCTAACAAGTGTGTAGCAGTTACCGCGCTTTTCCGAAGAATGACGAATAATGGCATAGTGGACGCTCCTCCACTACACAAAAATTATAATGATTTATGGCGTAGTGGGTACCATGCAAGTGTGCTTGTAGTAGTTGCCCCAAGAGTGTTTAAAAAAGGCTCTAGAAAGGCCGCTCCTCCAGCGTTCGCTGTGACTGTGCTGCGCGTTCCGCGCAGGCCTGGCGTTTTCTTTTATTGATTTGAGTCAAGCGCTGCGAGTTCGACCGAGGACTCTGTGCATTTTGAGTAGTTATGGGTAAATCGAGGGCAGGCCCGTAGCGAGGAACTTCTTTTCGGGGTGGCGGGGGGGGGGGGGGGGTGCGGGGAGACTTGCTGAAGGGCTTCACTACTTCTGGAAAGCACACATTTTCAGGAATGTACCCATTTGAACATGCAACAGGACGGGAGCGGAGTGGACTCCCAGGATCCCCCCCCTCCCCCAAGCCCCTGGCTACAGCATTAATCGTGGGTTGATTAGGCACGTCGACTACAGTGACGCCTCAGGGGTATACTATGTACCGACGTAACGACGGTGCTCACATTATAGCACGGTGTCAGTTTTATCCAAATGAAACGCACGCTACGGTGCTATGATGTGCTTATCATAAGAAGCGGTTTCCACCGTATTCCTCCGGTTTGTGCAACAGTGGACCATAGTTTGGCCACTCATATAAGTTAATATGTAATGTTTATTCATTGTTATCAAAGCCGATAGTGAACACGGCATCCGCGATTGACGTTGGCGCAATTTGATGCCATTATAAGGATTTTCTCGCAAGCTGCTTCAAGCACTGGCGTAGCTGCGTGATAGAAAACTTCACTGCCACGCTGAATGGCTGGGTTCAATTCCGGTTCTAAATGCGATTTTCTGTCTTTCCGCTGCTCTGGTTTGTCCCTCACCTACAACGCTGCTGTCGCTTGCCCTTGTAATTTTTGCAACACAAGCTCCGCAACGCGATCGCGAAAATATTTTTGAAGTTCTATCATTGCCGTTCCTGGTTTGATACAAAATTTCAATCACCTGTGACTCCTTGCCCCATTCCATGGACCATGGTATGCGGGTATGTATCACACGTGACCGAAGGAAAGGGTTTCATGACGTACGTGTCAGGTATCTCACGCAATCGATGTAATTACTTGTTCATCATGTTTGTCATACACTAATGCCACCCCATACAAACTTTCGTACATGTCACATTAAGGATACGACCAGGAGAGTGGCAAGGCGTCGTAGGCGGCAAGATAGATAGATAGATAGATAGATAGATAGATAGATAGATAGATAGATAGATAGATAGATAGATAGATAGATAGATAGATAGATAGATAGATAGATAGATAGATAGATAGATAGATAGATAGATAGATAGATAGATAGATAGATAGATAGATAGATAGATAGATAGATAGATAGATAGATAGATAGATAGATAGATAGATAGATAGATAGATAGATAGATAGATAGATAGATAGATAGATAGATAGAAAGAATAAAAAACGGCCAAAGTACCTGCAGTCCTCTAAGAAATGCTTCAAATTTAAAAAACTGGGACCCCTAACTTTGACGCGTCAAAAGTGAGTAGGAGAGCAGTATATTTCATTTCGCAAAACCCAGTGAGTCGCCACACAGAAAAGAACGTTGAAAACGTCACCTGACCATACAGCTCTTTATTTTCATCGGATCCGTAGTCATACATGACGAAGTTCTTGCTCTTGTAAATCTGAAATTAAACTTCACTAGTAAAGAACAATGAGCCATGTGAAGCACTGGAACGGAACAAATATTTTGCGTAACGTGGTATACATACTGTCGATTATTGGTTCCTGGCGCAGAGGCAAAGAAGCAGCTCGAACAACGTCTCGATCTACGGACTCCGAGCGCTAGCGCAATTCCATGCAATGACCATAGATTCACATGTATCTCATTAACTCGCATAGAACCAGCACAACTTTCCCAACTGACGGCTAGTGGTGGGTAATGTTAGGTAGCGTGGGCTGTTTCCGATGTCTGCCTCATAAACTGTCTTATGTAGTGTAATTTGTGCTGGCGCTTACCAGTTTGGATAGTAGTGGCAAACTTTGTCCATCGAAGGCGAAGCGCTGGATAATAGCGGCAACATTTCGGCTAATGTTCCTAACTGCCAGTTAGCGTTAGCCAGAGGTTGATAATGTTGGCTGACATTCACTACCCCTGGCTTCCGTAGGTTGAAGAGTAGCTTGTTATGGCCAATGTGGTCTAGCTGTTTTAGTGCAAGGCAGGGGTCGGTAAGTGTTAAATCATGTTGGGTGGCTTTCGTATAGCGTTGGCTTGTGCTTGTTAATTTGGGCTAATTATGAATAATGCTGGATAGCACTGGCTGACCATCAGCTACTGTTGGTTACTGCTCCCTGGTCTTAGCCAGTGCTTGCTAGTGTTGGTTCTACTCGCACTGGATGTCGTCGCCTGTAAGTATTGAGTAGCGCCAGCTATTGTAAGCATCGGGCTGGTAACTAGCTGCTTAGGTCCGTATTCACAAACCAGCCTTATCTTAACGCTATAAGGCACACTTTCATAAGGAAGAAAAAAAGTTTAAGGATGAGAAAAGGTCAGAGTGGGCTTCAGACACCCGCATCATTCTGTTTTAAAGCAGCCTTACGTAAGGTGGTCTTCTCCGGATAAGGAACGAGCATGGGACCGAGGCTATGAACTTTTACTGGCTCGTTGGGGGTTTATTAGCAAAAAAAAAATAGCTGTAAAGTAAGTGCAGGAACGCATGCCCGTGCAAGTTGTGGATGGATGGATGGATGGATGGATGGATGGAAAGAACTTTATTGTTGTCCTGTACAGGGTGTTGCCACCTGCCTGGCTAATCCCACGTCGGGACCGGGAGGTCAAGCCTCCTAGCCCTGTCATGGGCGTACTGGACAGCCAGGACTTGGGGGGATATGATCGTGCGACTTTATCATCCCTGTAAACCGTTCCCGGGAAACGCCAGGGCCTAGCGACCCACACTCCCAGAGCATATGCTCAAGCGTGCATACTTCTTTCTTGCATGCCTTGCAAATAGCATCCATATCTTTTATGTCGTACCATTCTTTTGTCTGTGCCGGTGAATAATATGACTGTGTCTGTAATTGTCTAAGTGTGACCGCTTGTGCTCTGTTTAGTCTAATGTGAGGGGGTGCAAACTCTCTCCTTCCCAGGTAATAATATTTGGTGATTTCATTATATATCGTGGGCGTATCCCTGTGTGGATTCTCCAATCCAGCTGAATCAAAGCCATATGTAAAAGCGGCCCGGTCCGTAAGTTCGCGGGCAACGCTGTTGGCCGATTCATTTGGATTGATGGTAATGTCATCGAGTGAGCTAAGGTGCGCTGGGAACCAATATATACAATGTGTATCATTTGCCTGTTTTCTATTAATTATCCTAGCGGCTTGTGGGGCGATCCTGACTCTGCTGAAGGCTCTGATGGATGCTTTTGAGTCGCTGTATATCTCGGTGTATCGATCGTCCGTCAGGGCCAACGCGATGGCAACCTGTTCAGCGATTTCCGGTTTGCAAGTGTAAACCGTGGCGCAGTTGGTACACCTGCCCTGGTGGTCTACTACCACCGCTGTGAACTTAGTTCGGTCCTTATATGCGGCTGAGTCGACAAAGCAAGCCCTCTTGCCCCCTTTATCCAATTTCTTCAATGAAGCCTTAGCCCGTGCTACCCTCCGGTTGATGTTGAAGGTTTGGTGCATATTTCTTGGCAACGGAGCTACGATTATGCTTTCCGCAAAATCGTGCTGTATCTTGGTGTATGTCTCCTGGTTGATGGTAGGGTTGATCATGATTCTATCGAGGATAGATCTCCCCGTGCTTGTTGTAGAGAGTCTTGCTATTTGTGATCTTTCTTGAGCCTCCGCGATTTCCATAGTCGTGTTGTGTACCCCTAACTTGAGCACTTTTTGAGTGCTGGTGCGAATCGGGAGACCCAGCGCACTCTTGACGACTTTCTTGAACGCCGCGTCGAGCTTCTTCAGTTGGGTTTGCGTCCAGTTATACATGGAAGCCGCATATGAAATATGACATAATACGAAATAGTTGATCAGCCTGATGAGATTGTCCTCTTTCATGCCTTTTTGTCTCCGTGCAAGTCGCCTGATCATCCGGTATGCGTTCTCTGTCTTGCAGATAATTTTCTTGAGGGCCGTGTGATTCCCGCCACTTGCATCTATAAAAAAGCCAAGTACCCTCATCGTGTCAACTCTGGGTATATTAACTCCATTTTCTGTGACAATATGTATGTCACTTTCGGATAGTGGCTTCCAGCCCTTAGGTCTACCCCCTTTCTCTTTTCTGTAAAGTAACAACTCCAATTTGTGAGGGGGAGCACCTGAGACCAGTGGGCCTCAGGTATTTCTCCACTGTCTGCACCGCTTCTGTAAGCGCATCCTGTATATGTCCTTCACTGCCGCCAGCACACCATATAGTAAGGTCATCAGCATAGATGGTATGGTGAATGTTGCTGATGTTGCCCAGCTTCCTTGACAGGCCGATCATGCACATATTGAAGAGAACAGGAGAGATCACCGAGCCTTGAGGGGTTCCACGATCACCGAGTTGAACCACATCTGAGTTGGTGTCCCCTACCCTTAACCTCGCTGTACGTGCTCCTAAGAAAGATTTGATGTAATTATACATTCTCGATCCAAGTCCAATTTCCTCTATCGTTTGAAGTATGTATTTGTGGCTGATGTTGTCAAATGCTTTTTCCATGTCTAGTCCGAGAATGGCTTTGTTATCTCTAGAGTATCCGTCCAAAATGTGGTGTTTAATCTGCTTCATAGCATCTTGAGTAGATAGTGCGGATCTGAAGCCTAGCATATTGCCACGCGCGTTTCTTTCACTGTATTCGGTTTCCACCCACAAATACTATCAGCAGTACTCGGCTAAGACCACGCCTTATTGTTCCAGAAGCTTCTCGCTTGTAGTAGATCGTTCTGTTAAGATTGCACGCAAGACTGTAACACTCAAGATTATTCCAGAGCTTGCGCGACGACTAGTGATAAGGCTGGAATGTTCGACGCGTGATTTATAAAAGCCGGCGCGTTCCAACGTTATTCAGTTGTTCGACGGCCGACGCTCCGTTCGCCGCTATCTGTGCCAGTGTGCATAGCTGTAATCTGACTTTACGTTTCACGGCCACAAGTTGGGCCAAATAAACAGTTTCTTCTTTGACCCGCTAACTGTTGCCTTCGTCGACGTCACGACCACGTGACAATATTGTGGGTGTATATATTGTTGTCCTCCAAGTAATCCCTAAGCCTGTTGAGTATTGCATGCTCGGCAACCTTTCCTACACATGATGTTAGCGAGATTGGCCGCAAGGTCTCTAGACTTGGAGGTTTACCCGGTTTCGGTATTAGTATGACTTGAGAAATTTTCCATTCATCTGGAACTTCCCCGAATTCCACGCTTCGTTAACAAAGTCTGTCAGTGATTCAATAGAGGGCTCGTCGAGTTTCCTGAGTGACTTGTTGGTGACCCCATCTGGGCCAGGGGCAGATTTTCTGTTCAACTCACTCAGCACCCTTCTGATTTCAGATGTGATCAAGGGTCGATCCAGCTCCGGTTGAGGGGCTCCCCTGTATTCCGATGGTGGAACTTGTTCGTGCTCCCTAGCGACTGGGACGTATTTGTCTATGAGGTGTTTAGTGACTGTTTCAATGTCTTGATTTTTAAGGGCTATGTGTATGGCCCGAGCGAGGCAGTGTCTCTAGTTGGCCTTGCTGCCTTGCTCATCCAGAAGGTGCTTAATGAGTTTCCACGCCTTGCTGTTCCTAATCTGCCCGTCAATTGTTTCGCAGAATTCATCCCACTGCTGCTTACATAGGGTGTTGCAGTGCTGTTCGATTTGTTTATTTAGTTCTGCTATTTTCTTCCGTAATTTACGATTTAGTCTTTGAGCCCGCCATTTCTGGGTAATGGGCTGCTTTGTTTCTATTAAGTGGGCTAGTTTAGAATACATGGCCTCCACGTTAGTGTCAGTGAGAAGCTTTTTGGTCGCCGCCTTGATATCATTCCTGATGCATCCGCACCACTCTTTGAGGCTTGGTTTGGCGGTATTTATTCCGCGTTGCGTTCGAATTCTGCGAAAGATATCCCAATCAACAACCTCAAATTCTCGAGTGCAGCCTTTCTCAACCTCCCGCTTAACCTCGAGCACATAATGATCACTGCCGAAGTTATTAGCGGTATTTGTCCATATGACATGCTCTGCGTTCTTGACAAACGTTAGGTCGGGGATAGTGTCTCTACAGACAGAATTGCCGATTCTTGTGGGATGCCTTTTATCCGTAATCAAGACCAGGTCTTGCTCGTCCGCATGATTCCATAGATTCCTGCCCTTGGGGTTTGTTGCAGTATATCCCCAGAGTTCATGAGCGGCGTTGAAGTCCCCTAATATGACTAGGGGCCTAGCTGCAGCGAGTTTAGTGGCTTTTTCAAATATTCTCTTGAACTGTTGCTTGTAGTGTTTCGGGTTACTGTAAATGTTGAGCACGAATAAGCTGTTGCATCTTTGATTTTTGTGTGAGACCGGCACTAATACCTTCACCATAAGATATTCTAAGTTCTTGTCCTGAATACCCAGATCGTGAGAGATGTGTGTCAGCTGCTTATTTACAAGCACATATAAGCCTCTACCATACGTTTCGCATTCTATCGCCCTATACCCAGTGAGCGTGACGTATCCATACCCTGTTTCTTGGAGCGCAATAATATCCGGCTTAGATTGTAGTGATTTGAGATATTGCTGGAGTGTGGCACGTTTGTTGTTGTACCCCCCCGCAATTCCATTGCCACATTCGAAATTCCCTTTTAGTGTGAGCCATATTGAATATTCATGTCCCCTGCCTGGGGAATCACGCCGGCTGTGAGGACTGATGGTCCCCGCTGCTCTCTGTCGCTGACTGACATAGTCATCATTTCAAGAGTTTTCACTCTTTCGCTAAATGCCTTAAGCCCCTCTCTGGGATCGTTAAGTGTATTCTGCATTTGTCCGACACTCAACGTTAACTGTGAAACGCTATCCATGATCATTTTCATTTTATCTGCAAATGACGCTAGTGTTTGTTTCATTTCCTCCATGTGCGTTTCAGTATTCTTGAGTTTACTTTCGACGGCCCTGCGTTTGGCCGACATGGCCCCATCACCCGCAGGCACGGGAACCGGGGTTTCCTTGTGCGCGTAATCTTTGTTCTCTGTCTGCTTGATGTCACTTGAAAGTTTTTTAATTGCTGCTAATTCTCGAAGCATATTCTGGTTCATCTCCCTTAGTTCTGCATTTTCTTTCTTGAGCCTCTCTATTTCCCTATTTTGCTCTGGGGGTGGGTCGCAAAGCATGGCACTTACCGGTTCGGTTCGCGCATCCTCGGCCCAGGCAAGTCGTCTGTTGTCAGAAGATTGGCCTCCGGTAGGTGGCGACTTGTCCGTCATTGCCGATCCCTTGACTTTGTCGGCCCACGTGGAACAATTGCCTCCTTCTCCGGATTTCGGGTTGATCGACTGGCTCTGATCCCCTGACCGCACCACGGATTTGGATCTGGATGCATGCCTTCCTCTTGATCGGGAGCGATTTCGGGACCTGGACCTGCCGCGAGATCCTGCTGTTGTCTTCGAGTCCTCCTCTGGAGCCGATTCCGTTGATTGCAGCTCGGATGAGCTTAGGTTCAGCGGATTGTCGATTTGCTCCTTTTCAGCGTTTGTTGCCATTGCTCTTTCACTTATTCTTCTCACCACGTATGGAATTGTATAACGTTGTCTGCACATTTTGTCCGCTGTGGGGTGTGGTCCACCGCACAGTTCGCAGCTGGGTTGACACCTGTGTTCCTCAGTCGGATTTACCGCGCCACATCCTCTGCACACAGTCTCTTCAGGGGTCGGACACATGTCAGCTCTGTGACCGAGCCGGCCACAAGCATAACATATATCGATCTTTTTCTTGTACAGCGAGCACTTCACCAGGATCGGGCCGTACCTGACGAAATTCGGAACCTTGTGACCGTCGAAGGCGATGATCACCGTGCCGGTATTCTTAATTATTTTAGCAGCGAGCGCCAAAGGGTTTTTGGGTCGACGATATTTCTCTCAAGCTCCGCCGGTCCGTCCGCGACGTCAATATTCCTTATCACTCCTTTGCACGTATTGTCTGGTGCAGCCTCGTAGGCGTTGATCTCATAATTGCAACCGCCCAGGTCTATTGATCTTATTCTCACGTACCTCTCAGCATTTTCTCGTTCCGGTGTACTCGCCACCATTATGTTCTGGCTGACGTTCGGGCATATGATGTCTGACGTCGTCTCGTCTGACCCCAGCCCTGCAGCTTCTATGATGGCTTTGCCTACCTTGGTGGAGCCCATCCTGCTAATATTGATTCCGCCTGGTGGTCGTAGAATGATCTTGAAGTGATCCTTGGGCATGTAGGGCATGTGGGACGCCCTGGCGACCCTGTTCTTGATCCGATTGCCGTTTTCGAGTGTTCTAGACGCCGCGGCCGTGTTGGGCCCAGCTCTGGAGGAGTCCCCGCTAACAGCGGATTTGGTCGACATTCGCTTGGAAACTGCTGCTTGCCACCCGTACTCTTCGGTGCACTCATCGGGAGGTATGTTCTCCCCCTCTATCATGACTTGCATGTCGGACGCGCCTCCACTTGCCTCCGACGAACGCCACTTGGCGCTCGGACGCGTATGGCGCTGACCCGGCTCGGTGTAGGCCTGCCTCGGCCCCGGCGTGGTCGGCACGAAAAAGTCTCGTAAAATGGCGAAAAGTTCACCCACCGTAGAAAATTTGGCGTAGCCTTGATCTTCTCGATGTTATGCGTCGATTGATGTAATCCATTCAATCCCCCACATTGATTAACTGTCCGAAACCGATGTCGAAAGCAGGAGCCGATATGTTCCTTCCACACTGATCGGCGCCTACGGCGTCTCTCCCCAAGTTGTGGAAAAAAACACGCCTAGTCTGGCCCCACCATCTGCTTCTTTTATTTGTGAAAGTTTTGCCGTTGTCTTAGCAACCGGCGGCTCACGGAGACGCTCTGCTGAGGCAGCACGCGAGAGAGGCGAGGTGGTCTACGAAAGACACGTGCAGTTGCAAGCCGTTTTAGGGGCGAAGCTCCTTAAAGCGGCACCCGTTCGTCCCTCGTCGTAGTGCGTAACCAGTCTTACGCTTTGACCTCCGAGGTGGTGCCGGTGGGAGATTTCTCCTGTGCGTTGTTGAACAATAAAAAATTCACAGCGTGCGGGTTAACTAAAAGCCGAATTCTTCTGTCTCTCATTCCCCATTAGCAGCCATTGGCATTTCTCCTGTGCGTGATTAAACAATAAAAATTTTGTTCAAAACGCCGTTGATTAATGAAATAAACCAACGAAAGACGCCAGATGTTTTCTAAAAGCAAAACGAAAAGACCCCAGATGTTTCTAAAGCAAAACGAAAAGACGCCAGCTGCTTAACGAAAGACGCCAGGTGTTTTCTAAAGCAATGGTTTTATAATCAAAACCATATCGCGATACAGGTTTGTAGTTGACGATGCTCGTTGCCGTCGGTGTGTGCTCGTATGGATAAGGATGCCGCTGCAACCAGTGCAAGAACCACTTAGCTTACATTTCACCGACCACAAAGCGGTCATAATGAAAGGACAACGGAAACCAGCAATAAAAGTTTGATAAAACATTTAATCAATCGTTTCACGTCATTGTTATCGGGCGAACTAACGGAAGAAATTTCACGGTTTAACCGATGATTACTTCCAGGAGCTTCGCCCAATCTCATCATCATTCATCTCGTAGATCTGCCGTCAATTTTTTTTTGTCCGTCTGTCCCTGTGTGTTCTTGCGCCCGTGTGAGTGTGTGCATGTTTGTGTGTGCACTACATATGTTTTATTATTCAGTGCTTGCGTATTTGTTTACTCATTTGTGCCAGTTGGTTCCCAGAAACTGCCCCGCGAGTTAAAAAAACAAAAACATTTCCCTTCCTGCAGTGAAACACGTTGGCTTTCATGCCGCCATATCCGCAGTATTTTTTTAGCACGTCTAATAACGCGGGAAAGTGTGGCCTAGGGTATGTACACCAAGTCTCAATTCACGATTTGATAGTGCCTGCGCCGTTGAAACGGAGCGCCACCAGCAATTTTGGCACGGAAACACCACCGTAAAAGGGGGTAGTTTCCAACGGCAGCTTGTGGACACGCTGGATTAGTGCCCGCTTCGAAAAAAGGAACCTGCTCAGCAACACACCGTCATTGAACTCTTCTATGGAATTTGGTGGTGACCGAGCACTCGCAGCGTTAATTGCACATATGGACGCCGATCGCATACGTAAACTTTTCTTAAAAGTGCGACGATGAAACCGATTGACTTTGCAAAGCGTCTTGTATAATCAGCCATAAGCGCTGCATAAGTGGCCCTGAAGGTACATCCCGGGCTACCCTATGAAACGCCACGATATCGCGGCGAAAAGGTGAAGGAACGGTTGGGTTGAAGCATAAGTTTCTTTATGAAATGCACTAAGGCGCCGAAAAGGAAAGGCGGGCAAAATATAAGTATAAGGCTGGTTTGAGAATACGGACCTTAGTGTAGAATAACGTTGTCTCGGGCTGGGTAACGTTATCTACACTCATGTTGTGTTTCCTGTGCGATGTTATGAAATGTAAGGGTAGCGTGACATTACAAAAGCGCACTGGACTCGAACAATGCTGGTGACAGTCTTGTATGGCTACCGCTAGCATTACGCGACACCGCAGGAATAAGCCAACGAAGGCTTCACGATCTGCACGATCTTACCTGCAACGCCTTACCAGAGCGTCAGCAACAGTCAAGCGCGACGCTTCATGACGCACATGGACACTAGCATCGAAGCACTGTGCAACTACTAGCTAGTATGCGACGTGTTTCTATGTTATAATACCGCCCTTCCCTTTAGCGCATGCATCGATCTGCGCTTGAAAGCGAGTTTTTCTCTTATTTGGGGCCAAAAACTCTCGTCGTAACACTTGGCCCAAAATCAAATTTTGTGCCACAGCCAGCTTCTTCCTTGCTGTTTCGTATAACATTCGTTTCAATTGTGACTGCGACCTCCCGTAATACCGTATTGTTCCCTTCTTCTCGGTGGTTTACGACAGTGTGCGGCTGCAGGCCATAGACGAGCTCTTAAGGATATCCTGTTTATTATCACTGCGCTGAAAGCCCACTCGTCCGCATGTCCGACAAGTTCACTCAGCTCTCTTGGGGCTCTGTACTTCGGCATCATCAAATGTAATATAAATAGAGTTGTACGTAACGCGTCACAAGTAATCGATTGCTTACATCAATTATCCTTTCGTGTAATTCTTTAGTATAATTGATTAATTTTTCAAGAATGTAGCGTTGTGGCTAATTCAATTATGTTTTCTTGAAATTAACTAGCGGTAATCAACTACTTCCAAGAAAAGTGGTAACTCGCCTACTATGGCAGTCTTCGACCCGAATTATATCCAACCGATATGTGGGGACCCCACGTCCTCTACCCTACAGAACCTATTCTTTCCCCTTTTCTTGGTCCTACCTGCAGTGTCTTACCAGAGCGTCAGCAACACTGAAGCGCGGCGCTTCATGGAGGACATGGACACTGGCATCGAGGCACTGCGCAACTACTGGCTGGTATGCGAGGTGTTTCTATGTTATAATACCCAACCTCCCTATAGCGCATACGTCGAGAGAGTGTTCGGTGTAGCTTATGACCCATTAATGAGAGAACATGCAAAAATCTGCGACAACAGTGAAGAACAACTCTTGTTGAAAGTTAACAACGTGTAACACTGTATCACAGAAGCCACAGTAAGCCTCTCAGCCTTCACGCAGGCCTCCAGCATTCTGTCTACCAGGCAAATCACAGTAGTTTGTTGTAGTGTGAGTAAACTTGCGTTATTGTGTTGTGACAATAAACTTTTGAAGAAAAGTCAGGCAGAAGTATTTGAATACATTTCTGTAATTGCTCAGTTACATTTCTGGTGCTGCAGTTGACCGCTGTAGCCAATTTCAATATGAAGAAAGTAACAGTAACTGCAAACGGTTACTTATTTCCAGTAACTTGTACAAGTTTGAATACAGTATTGCTATCTGCGTACTTCGGTTCTTTGAGGGCCACTTTTCCTTTGTGAATTATTGAGCAACCGTTGCATTACTGTAGCCATTTCGCTTCCTTCGTTTTGAGTGGACTTTCTCCGCACGTAACGACGTTTTAAAGAGGGATGCCAATGATAGAAATGACTTTTTATGATCAAGTTCACTTGGTTTAGCATAAATAATTTTAACGGTGTTAAGATTGTGACGACCCTTTATTGGAGAAAAGAGAGATTTTTGCCGGGGCCCCTAGAAACGCTGACGTGCTACTCTGCGGAGGGATCGGGAGTGGGATTGAGATTCCACAGAAAATAAAAGAAAGTATGTAATACTAGATACTAATGCTTAAAAATTTGATGTCAGGTAAGTCTAAGTTCTCCTGTATCGCATAGGGAATCTTTAAAGATTTAATTGAACAATGACCGCAGAACCATCGCTCTTTCCTACTACCGGGTGTTAGACCACATATTCTGTGCGATGCATTGCAGATCATATCGATTGTTCTCTCCAAAACTGTCTCTCATGTGTCTACGAGGACGTTAAAATAATATGTGCACCACTGACTCTAAGTTGGCGCAGTTATCCCAGTTAGAACTCGTGTAATGGCCCAACACGCGATACAAATACCTAGGGGTGTTTGATATGTTCAGTCGAAGACGACGGTGAATTTCTCTATGAAGTCGAGAGTTTGGCGGAAACCCGCCGGCCGGGGAATTCGAACCACTACGCACACACTGAACAAGAGCAGTGGTAATCTTCCGCCTTTGTATGCGCGTTGCCTCAAACATGTGATTAGACAAGCTTATAAGTAAGCGAACTTGCCACTCATGCTACATTGTGAACAAGGCTCCCGTGTGGGAGCCGAAACGTCTTTTTAAGAATATATTTTTACTTTTGGTCAGCGCTGTGTATCCTTCGTCCATGAATTTCTCTAAGTGTTGAATGATTGTTTCGGACACTTTCAATCTTACATCAGCGTCAATATAACGCTAATAGTTATCCCGTAGAAGCAGTAGATTATAGAGGCGGTATTTTTCTTTACGCCCATTACTTTCACCATCTTTGAAGCATCGGCTTAGCAAAACAAATTGTGAAATGTTTTTGTTTACAATTTCTTTCGGCAGCTTCATCGACCTTTTTGTTTTCCGAATCACCAGCATAGTCACATATCGAGTGAACGTTATGAAATGTCCAGAAATCTTAGCCTTGTAGTAAAGATGAAAAACATGTAATGCTTCTGGTTGGTAATTACATAGCTTACGCGTGTTCTTTGTAAGGCATCTTTGGAATCTGACAGTATCGCCCAAATTCTTATAAGCGTACGAAACACAATAACAGCAATTCATACGAATAGTTCATAGTAGTAGTTTGTATTCTTATGTTCTCTTTCTGAAGCGAATATTACACAGTAACGACAAGAGAACAATTTTTAAACAAAAAGAAATGCTGCTCTATTACCTGGTCCAAGTGCCGCAGATTTTTATATGAAGTTCCATATGGTAAGTGCGATATCATCACCGGCGTTCGCGTCTGAAAGAAACCGAATGACACTCATAAAAACATATGCAGATCCCTGTTTCGTTTCTCAGGCCGTAACACTTACCACAATAAAGCAACAGTAATATTCAATTTTTCTAAAAAACTGACAAAATATCAAGGCTTCTAGTCACATCAGACACATCGCGAGCAGGAATTATCAGCTTCTTCAATTTCGCAGCTTTAGCAAGTTTAAGAACCATCAGGTTTGCAGGCTCCTACGACGTTATTCACCGTGCGTAAAAATTTAGACCTTATTGGCACTGTTGTTGAATATTGAAACGTACTACCACTACGCAGGTATACATCATGACCTGCAAGGTTTATTTCAGACAGGCAACGTTTTCAAAAAAAGTTTTCGTTGGCTATGGATGCGCAAGAAGGATTCTTTCTACACATTTGCCATGACATGCAGAGCTTCCACCTACTAAGTATAACTGCTAATTTCAAGCTCTATGCAGAATATTCGCTGAGCTTTTAACTTCTCAGTCAACAAATACTTATTAAGCCGTCCAACGGTGGGTAGTCTATAGCATAACTATTTCGACATTGCTGACAATGTAGAATAGCGACACCACCGCTACTTATAAGGGGATTACGTCTATCAGATAACAAGCTCTTCAACTTAGCATGACATGCATTTGATAATGGAGTCAGAGGGATTCAGACACACCAAAATTGTAAATGCTTAGTAGTCCGGAAAACACAGCATTTCTTGTGCTCAAAGTGTGCATGAATATCTTCAACCTAGTAGAGCAAGTTAGTCGACTGTTAATATTCAGGAAAATAGTTTGCAGGCATTCCAGCAAACTCCTTTTATTTGTACGAAAAATATACACAATTAACTAAAAATAAATGCGCACATCTATTGCGAAAAAGTAAAGATACTGATGTCGGCTTCGATGTGCAATAAGTGATTGCATGTTCAGCTAACCGAAGTGCGTTCCTCACGGTTATTACAGCTCAAGATTATGTTGTTCTGTAATTTTCTTTTATTTGTTGTTGGTTCTGTTTAGCTTTTCAAGCTGATCATTTCGGCTGACACAGCCTCCCTTTTAATGTAGCATGTAGTATGCACCATTTACGCTTATTAACATTTATTGCCAAGCTCAAATGTCATGCCTTGTGCTGTAACGGGAGCATTGCCTGTTTGTATGCTGCTCTTAAAGCTGTTTAATAAGTAAATGAGTCATATTTATACACGGATGCATTCCAGTCGCTCCACAGATGACGTCTTAGGCGTTACTATCTATGCTCTACTCAGGTTGGCCCTTTCGCGTACCACATAGCTACTACTGTGCTGCTTGTAATCTGTAGGAGTGGCTGCCTTACGTACGTTGTTCCTGCGGCATAGTCGCTCTGGCTGATGGTGACTGTTACCTTCGCAGAGATCAAATACAGTCGTTAGACCTTGCTGCAGCGTTTTATTTATTGCGCATTAGGAAAATTGCGCATTCACTAAAGTGTACAGTTTGGCATGTTAGCAAACAGGTAAAATTACTTGTTAGGAATGTTAATTTTTTCTTTATTATCACGTGCACGTAAGAGGCTCGCGAAAGGTCCGCTTGCACATTATATAGCATAGAGTTACAGTTGTGAACCTAATAGTTCACGCACCAAGCCTCTGCTCAATACTCCTTATTGTATCACTCCCTAACAATATTATGAGACTACAATGGACAGTGTTTCAACAGCAAATGATGGTCAGGATACTAGTGCTACCATTTAGGGCATGGGCTTGCCAACACCATCAAAAAAGAAACAGAGTTGTTGTCATGAGGCGTCGACCCTCCATCGGTATAAAGCTCTACGTGGAGTTGTTTTCTACGCACCTTGTACACCAGCACATTGAGCAAGAGTACGCCTCTGCCGACAGCGGGTTCGACTGTTCATACCTGTGGCGCTTGAATGAAACCAGTGCATAAAACTTCGACCATGGTTTAAGCTCAAACAAGAGCGCCGAGTCCACCGCCGCCCAACGCATTTGCTTAGTACAAACCGTGCAATGCGGACGCGAACGTCTAATTTCTGTGCTTCATGCTTGCGCACATGCTTTCTACTGTTCTTGCGCTGATCAGAACGCATAGCGCCATTCATCGAGGTCCATGGAAATCATTCAGCACCTGCGCTCATGAAGGAATGTGCTCACTGGCTAGTGCCGCTGGCGACGGCGGCGAGAAGTGACAAGCGGGTTGCAGACGATCAAATGGGTAGGCAAGCAGACAAAAGAACTCGGCGAAGCGTGACCGTGGGCCTTTGCTGTAGCAACGACGGAGAGAACCCCCCGCCCACGGCCCCACTCCAGAACTGGCGCCTCTCTTCCGCAGCTTTTCCCCATTCTTAGCGCCATCTGGCGAACACGCCGTAAAGCAGCAACCGGCATTGCACAATGTGTCCCTTCCAGACGAGCGTATTCGGCGCTGTTGTTTTATCTTACTCCGTTGCTTGGACATAACAAGGGTGTAAGTGACAACCCAGCATTGTAACAATTCAGTGATGCTAGGGAAGCAGAAAATTGCAGTGCTGCTGTTTAAAAGCCAACAATTTTTAATGGTTATAGTATTTCATCACCTGAAAGCTGCTACCGCATTAACCAAGGGGGATGTATTCCAGAAGAAATGGTTTGCGGCGATTGGTCTAGCAGGGGTGCTTTAGAAACGGAGAAGCAATAGCTTCGCCAAAACCGATAGCTTAAAATCGACAAAGCTAAAGGGAAACGACTGTTGTCGACCCCGCATCTCTCACTAAAGACACGAATGAACAGTACAGGTCACAAACGTTTGGTTACAGAGCACATTCTGCCCAAAACTGGCCTAGAAGAGCCAACGGTTTCGCAAAGACCCTCAGTGCTTGTTTCTGCCATACCTACTCGTCCGGATGTTGAGACATCCATAGCACACTTTTGCTAATTCTATCCAACCACATGGATGTTATCCGTGTTGTGTTGTCAAAATAAAAAAGGCACAGTTTCGCCACAAGGCGAAGCAATGAATGCGATAGCAACAAATTGGAATGTCAAGCGACGAATGGCAAGCAGGTCGAAACGTGCAGCGCGCTGCTCACGCACACATGACGCACCAAAAAAACACGCACAGGACGAGAGCGAACTAAAAACATTCACAGCTCGACACTTAACGCGCTGCTCAAACAAAAATGACACACGAAACGTATTCACAGGTACAGACGAGCGCGAACTAACAAGTGTCACAGTTGTTACTTCGATGTGTTTGAAAAGCGTGCTGTTTTCGCAAACGGGGGGGACTGCAGCGAGCGATGTGACCTTCGCGCGCCCGGTAACTACAACGCTATCGTTCCGGCGACAGCCCCATTCTCCGCCACCGCGAGATAAGCGCGCACCCGCACGGGCATCTACCCCCCCCCACCCCCCCTTCGGGCGAAGTGCGCGCCGGAGAGCAGCAACTGAGAGCGCGCGTCGCGACGAACTGGGTGCCCAGCTAAGCCCCCCCTCCCCCCCCCCCCCCCCCCCCAAGCACGGCTTTTGCGCCATCTCGCTGGTAATGCTGAAAACACGCTGAAAACTCACTGTATATATATAGCTCACCGTTTGAACGTTGAAGGACGTTCGCCTTCGTGGCTGAATGGTTAGCGCCGCGCGCTGCAGACCGAGAGGTCCCTGGTTCGATGCCGCGCGTCGGCAACATTTTTCTGAATTATTTTTCTTTGAGGTTTTTATAAATATATAGATACATATACACATACGGGATATGACGGTGACGCCAACGCCGATGCCGACGGCTTACACCAGCCGAGAGTGTCCATATAATTGCTATCGCAATAAAAGCACATCTGCTCAAAGCGTGCTGAAAGATTTGGGGGATTTTCCTAGAACTGACCTGTTTGATTCGACTGCAGTTTTGTCACAATGTGTCCGATTTTAATAGAGTTTGTGGCAAAAAATGTTGAAGAAGGATGAAAATGTAATGGCATGTTTCGTTTTTTGATGTGCAACACAAAAAAACAACAAATTAGAAATAGCAAAAACCGCGAAACGCCATGTAAGTAGTGAGGCTTGTGCATATGCAACGTTGATAAAAATTCTGATGGTCATGCCGTACACTAAACATGACTACTAATTATTCATAAAGGTTATAAAGGTTTATTACGACTTACCTATAACAGGTACTCAAAAACACTATCTTTCCGGCGTCGGCATAACCGAATCCGCAGCTTCATGTTGACTGCAACATCCCACAATGTGTCGGCAGTGATGTTTTTGCAATTTTCCTAGAAATGGTGGCCTTTAACTCGTTTAGTGTCTGCGGTTTATTGCGATAGCGACCATAGATCTGTTGATCTCCCAAACCTCCTCAATGCAATTTCCTACAATGTAGCCGTTCTTGTTATTTCTTATTTCCTTTCTTTTTACGGCGTTTCATATCAAAAGAGACATATGTGCAACAACTTATCGTTCCTCCTCCTATATATTTGCTGCAAGTTCCATTAAAATTAGTATATTTGTAACAAAATTATATCCAAATGAATAAGATCCGATTAAAATAATCACCCTTTACTAGAAGAATGAAGCCCAGTACTTGGACCACTAATTTAAATGACGAATGAGCACCCGTGTTTCCTGAAGGAAGTCGGGGTAACGTCTGTCGTTCAGTATAATGAAACATGGCTTAACTTGTGTGTCTCATGGCGAATTGGGTGGCCGCTCCGGTCCTCTGGCTCTGAGTCAGCACATGCCGAGGCAGCTCGCAATCAGAGCGCGAGAGGCAGCGTACTAACCGAATACATCGGCGATTTCGGAACAGCGCATCTGTAGCGCCACCGTGCAGCCAACGCTGGAAGCTGTCCGGTAAACATTCCAGCCTTCTGAGCTCAGAGCATAGAACTGGCGATCGCCGTCGTCCGAGCAGCTCGCTTCAAGGCATTCGTCTGCGGCCTGCTGCAACAACAGCACTGATGTTTTCTCCTCTTTCACTAGCCACATCCTTCTTGACATGGTGCATTTATGGCTTCGTAGATGTGAACTCACCACACACGCGCTCAAAAACGACACGAACAGCACACGTGCACGGAGTATTACGGGTCCGGCGATGTCCCCCTTCCGAAATGCTACCGAAATGCGCGCTCGCGCTGCTACGTGCCGGCAACCACGTGATCATGTTGTTGCGGGCTTGTGTCACGTGATCCGTCCTCCCAGCCAGATCGCGCCACGCTCTGCCTTCGAAGTCAGAGCGGTCGGGAGCACTCTGAGTCGGAGTTTGACGCTCCGAAAAAAACAACCGAAGGTAGTCCGAGCGCTCGAATGCTACCAACTGAATGAGCGGCAACTTTCAGAGCGCTCTAGAGCGCTCGAAAACGCCCAACCGAAAACGCCATCAATCGTGCATTAAAAATATGTGAATGACTACAAACTTAGGATTGCTTGTAACTTCAGTGATTCTGCTCATGTTCATTTGGTTGGTTTCAATAGCTCCCTGATTTTCTTAATGTCTTTCAGCCTCTTCATTCAACCCTCTTTGAAGATAAAAAAACCTGATTTTTGATCTGCTTAATCTCCCCGCTTCTCCTTTCTTTCATATATCATCCTTTCCTTAAATGCAAGAAAGAAAGAATAATTCCCCCACTGTTTCCAGATAAATCGGCGGAATTAGCCCTACATTCACAAGAGGCTCAGATTCTGAAGTTCTTCCCAATGACAATCTGTCTTTAATCGGCGGTCCGACACCCTTTACGAAGAACTTTAGCGTCCGAGGCGTGACACTCCGAACTGAAGTTAGGAGGTCAATTGGCGGCCCTTGACCAGGCTCGGCAAGCCGCAGTAGCCAGTGGGGCCCTCACCGAGAGGCTCCACTCACAGTAAAAAAAACCAGCCTTATTTTATTATAGTTGATCCGCTTTCTCTCCTTGTAAAGGGACATAGGAGCGTTTTTTTTAGTCTGAAACTCATTGAACAATCGTAATGCGGGGCGTGATACCATGCCTACGACGTTTTTTTTTTTTCGCAATATTTAATCAAACATCAGTGCTGTAAGAGGACAGACTTCGGTCAACAGAAAGCTTCCAGCGCGCGCGGTGCATGGAGGAAGAGGAAAACAAATAGAGAAAGGAATATAGAGAAGTCGTGTCATTTTCAGGAACGATCAGCATCATAATACTGGTTCTCGCCATTACCAGCTGCCCAGCGAACCTTGAGTATTGTCAACGTAACTGTCCTGAAGTCAAAATGTAGTTCTGGCCTGACAAGTCGCGATTCCTCATGCAGAAGCATAGCTTCAGTATTATAGGCACTGAACATTAAGAGATTTAAAAGAAAACAAAGTCATAAACTGTAAATATACAATGCAGAGGAAACACTCAATTGCAGTGTGTCACGTGGTACTTTACGAACGCAAGCGCCAGGTGCAGCGAACATGTGTGACCTAGATACGTGTGCGAGTGTTCATAACGCGTAAAATATCATACGCTTCACCGATCAGGAAAATGACACCAATGCCAGGAGCGTTCTCTTCTTTAGAACAATGCAGATTGCAATAAAGTAAAAAAAGCGCGTGTTCCTCTTGCTTTTCTATATCAAGAAAGCTGCGAAATAGGGGCAAAAACTATCGACAACATTTAGCAAATTATAAATTTTCAATGACAATTTTCGACGTGAATTGCTAAACACTGCATCTCGTGTTGTTGACAGTACGAGTATGCCTGAGTAAGCGCTACTTATACGTTTAAAGTGCATAGCGGAAGCAGTCGTACTTTCGCATATGATGCCTTTTTAGCCAATCAAGGTGGACGATTGGGCCAGTTGGTGATTCATGATCGATGTATGTATACTGCGCGGTAGTAAACACGGACGACAAGAAAAGACAAGGACAAGCGCAGTCTTTTTTAGCCCATGTCTACTCACATTTTGCAACAAGCTATGATTTCTGATGTAGATTTCTGACATAAACAAACTTGAAGAAAAGCAAAAGACCTACACAAAAATTCAAGCAAGAAACGCAGTATTGTGCAAAAACACATGTGAGACCTTCGCACAAAGCCAAGCACAAATAGAATAAATTAAAATCGACGTTCTTCTCACCTTGTTCAATTGCTCTGGACTGCTTAAAATTGTGAGCGTTAGCAAGAGAGAGCATGGTTCTCCCTGGAAAATTGTGCACATTGTCTGAATGGCCTGCCTGAATAATTCGGGGAGGTGAAAATATCCACCGTTGCCCAATGGGTCTAGTAGAAACTGCATGACAGATATTAACGCAAGTTGGACACGGAGAAGCGTACCAAGTGCAAACACATTTACTCTTCAATATTTCAGAATAAAGAGCTGAGCTAGTTAGTACGTATTCATTCTAAAAAGACAGGGCGTGCAAACACGTACACAAGAAGGAAGTCAGGACACCACTAACGCCTACTAAGAACTGAAGATAGGAACAATGGCGACAAGAAAGAAGGCACGAAAAAAAAGAAATTTCCCCGAAGGGGGAGTATGAGGAAGTGCGAAGCACGGGGTGATGCTATGAGGGGGGCGGAGAGCGGTGCGGAGCCGGCGCGGGGCGCGCGCAGCCACGGAGCGGAGGGCGGAGCGCGCGCAGTCACGTGGGGCGTGACGTCGCTGCGCCGTTGCTACAGACGCTCCTCTCCGCTCCTCGCGCCGTTGCTAGGGGAGAGGAGGAGGAGCGCGGATGCCGGCGGAGCTTTCGGGGTCGCTTAAGAAGTGCATTCGCACTTAAAACTTACTTGCGCACGCCCATGCAAAATGCGAACCTATCAATCTGGGGCGCGTGGAGATCTACGCGAAATATGACTGTTAAGGCATTTGATTTCATCTTTATGCAAGTTAATTAACGGTCGGCTCACGCATGCGCTGCCACTATTATCTGACATGCCTCAATCATCAGACAAGTTTCTTTATTGCTATGCCGGTACAAAACTGCGCATTCATGGAATATTGGCGTGCACTTACATTATTGGCGATGTAAAGAAATATTAGCAGGCGGGCCTCCGGTTACATAAGACATGGCTAACCGGAGGCACATTAAAACCCAGATATTATTATCAGTTCGCACTCGTACTTTGTATACTTGTGTGCTCGTTTGATGCGTACTTCCTTGCGTTTGAGCAGCAAGCTTTAAGTGTCGAGCTGTGACAGTTAGTTCGCTCTCGCCTTGTGTATGCTCTTTTCGCGGGACCTTTCTGCTTGAGGAGTGTGCTGCAAGTTTCGAGCTGCATGCCGTTCTTCGCGTGACATTACAACTTCTTGCTATAGCATTCATTCATTCGTCCTTGTGGCGAAACAATGCACAATAACCGCTCGACAACCTCTATGAAGGCAAGTTTCACTTTCGTGTATTACCGATTCGTATGACAGAGGGATCAGCCAATTTTTTTTAACATGCGAACTATACTTTTTTGATTTGACATCGTCCGCAGAGTAACTTCTCCTAGAAACAGCGAAAAAAAAAACGAAAACGAAAAAATAAGAACATTAATATTAGGGGATCTTGGTACCGAGTCATCTGCCATTTTCGCGGACAACGCAGGGGAACTGCTATCTTTGAGTGGCTGTTTAAAAAAAAATCACAGCATATCCACGGGTTGAATGATGATGAGTGGGGCGAAGCTCTAGAGGGAATCATCGGTAAACCGTGAAACTCTTTCGTTAAATTCGCCCAGTAGGGTAAGGCGGGGCAAAATGAGACACGGGGCAAAACGCGACATTTTGGTTTTGCCGACCTCTATAGCTAATACAGAAAGTACTTTTCTTTCTTTCTATAATTCAGCGAGAGGTGCTGGTAGTTGTCCCCCCTTTTTATGTGTAAAAGTTCATGATTGCTCACAGCGTTCGCGTGGGAAAAATTACGCGGGTAGTGTCGGTGTGTTCGTGACCCCTCAAAAAAGGGGCGAAATTCTGCTTGCCAAATTTTCGGATCCGTGCATGAAGCTACTCTGGCGTCAGTAAGACAACGTAAGTATTTATATTGTTACTTTACACTACTAGCTACATACTACCAAAATTTTAGTTCATTTGGTGCTCAGGGCCAAAGCGGAAAATTTTTTTGAATTCGGGCATGTGAGGGGGGGCAAAACGCGACAAAAAGGCATTGAATTGCCTATAGAGTGTCTTATTAAGTGAACCATTTACTTACACTCATTATATATTATATTTATTTGTTTATGAGGGTTCAGACGCACAAGAGAATATCATATAGAGCTTCCTGGGAGGAAAACGACGTGAAAAAGCACTGATTGCTGTTCAGGACAGTCACTCCCTTTGCGCTGCAACGAGGTTTTTCCGCGCTCCCAAGGATGCTCTTAAAAGAGGCGAATGCGAAACTGGAAGAATCTAAGTTAAAGCGATCGCAGACACGCCTTGGGATCGAGTTTTATTGAGATTCCTTCAATACCAAATTAAAAAAAAAACAAGCGCTAGAAAATCCGAATCTAGCACAGTTTTAAATACCTCGCCTCACGAAGCCCGGTTGACAAAGTTGAAAGCCACCAAACGCCCGTGCAGTTCTGCACCAAAACGGCAAAAGGAGGCGAAGAAGATCCGTCAGAATATATCTAGCGTCCAATCGTTAACGTTCAACAAAATACAACAATAGCACAAAGAAAGACTGGGGGGTGTTTGATCTGCAAGGAGTTTTGCAGCAAAACAGCGCAGGGTTCTGTCTGGATTCAATGCGTGAAGTGCAAGGACTGGGTTGATGAAGGCTGCGTGAGGGCCCACGGAGTTTAATGTCATGTGGTTCCACGGCAAAAACTGAAGGGATGAAATTTTTTTCACACTGTCTCGTTTTGCCCCGCAGGTTGGGGCAAAATGAGACATCTGGCAGATTTTTTTATTTTTTTTTTTAAATAAACTTTTTAACTATGGCAACATGGTCATATTTATGTAGCACATACCTCGTACCCAAAGGAAAGTTTCGGCATTGAAGTTTAAGGGTAACGAGTGAAATAAAAATCAATATTCACTATTTTCAAATTTTTGTCTCATTTTGCCCCACCTTACCTACATCATATAAAGATTGTGAAACACCGTGAATGTATTAAAACTTTTATTGTACTGTTGCTTTACGTGGTCCTTTCATTATCAGCGGTTTGTGATCGGTGAAATGCAGGGAAAGTGGTGATGTCACATATGGCACGGTAGTGGGGCCATATGTGACATCACCACATATGACCTACCTACGGTGGCTACCTACTACTACATAGTACAGAGGAGGGACAGACCCCACACCCTGAGGAGCTTCGCCCCTAAAAAAATAACTATGCATCAAACGTAACATTAGTGCTTATAGAACGCGCCCGATGGCACAACTACTTGATAGGAGCGCCCGTATTTTTAAATCGTGCTCGACATGCTCTGATCTTTGGTGACCTACGTTCTGCAGGCACGGTAACGAAAAAGTTGATAGGCTTCACAAATGAGGAAAAAAATTAAATTATAAACTCAGCTAATAGCCACCGGATACTCAAGTAAAGTTATGGCCACATGACGGCAATGTCATGTGCCGTCATCAGACATAGACAACTACCAAGTCATACGCTGCTCCTGTCCTTGATGCCCTAGCTGTTTGCCGCGTCGTCGATTCCGCTATGCTCGGGGTGACTCATTTGGTATATTGTCGAAGGCGTCGCCGATGACGCCTTTCATTTGCTAGTTTATGGACCGCTGTGCTGTTGACGAAACACTCAGTGATTCACGGAGTTACGAAGGTGGAAAAAGCCGCCGAATCTCAAGAATTCATACAGCTTCTCAATATTAATTATCATTGCGGGAAGACGTTCATTTGTCCCTTTAGCCATTCACCTAGGACAGCATTGCTTGTAATGCCCATAGCCATATAAAGGCTACGTCACTACCTCCTTCATTTACACTCATCAGATGTTCCCAGCCGAGGCCACTGTGCAAGTATTCTGCAGCACTGTTTCCAACACTGTGCATGATAATCGAAAGGAAGTGTTTGCTTCGGTGTCAGCCAAAC
The DNA here is from genome assembly GCA_030522465.1 of Rhipicephalus appendiculatus. Lineage (NCBI taxonomy): Eukaryota > Metazoa > Arthropoda > Arachnida > Ixodida > Ixodidae > Rhipicephalus > Rhipicephalus appendiculatus. Next base: position 24,973 of record JALIZH010012257.1, read on the forward strand.
ATAATCTATTACTTACGAAAATTGCGTCAGCGAATGGGAAAAGCGGTGCAAGAGGAAAGCCCAATGTGAGATATGTTCGCCATCGGAGCGAAGCCTATGAGGATATCAACCTGCAAATTAAAATACAACAAGGTTATTTTTCCAACTTGATCTTCATTTATTTGTGAATTAAAGCACCTTATCAGTGGTAATTTGGTGCCAATTGCACATCATGCGTTGAAAGTGCCTACAGGTAACATCTACGTTCTACATTATATTCTTAATGGCTGCGTTGACAGTGGGAACATGGACGTGCCGTTTGGTTTGCCGGAAGGTCTCCTTGCGTTTTATACGTCCGTAAGGCCGCTACATCATCTTTTAAAGGAAAGCTCTTTATGCGAACAACTTTGCAGTCGCACCTGCCATCATGTCTTCTCGGTAAGTAGCGGCTTCTCTTACGTATGAAAGTCGGTGAAAGTGTTGGGAGTTTAACAGAAGTCCTGAGCTCTTTCATGCGACGCTAGCTTATGAAACGGTGTTGGCCACCGAGCATCACTTGAGTCGGAAGCCATAGTTGGGTGCTAAGCAAAAGAAAAGAAACCAAAACGCACTGTTCCTTGCCGGGAAAAACCTCGACTGAAGCGACAGAGCGTACGTATGATATTCGTTTGAACTCATAAAATCTCGGAGCAAAAGTTAATAAACCTGCCTACAGAAAAATTGTGTAATTTAAGGCAAATATGTTGGATTCTGGGGTAGTTAGATTCATGACTAAAATTTACGCGTAATCACATCTGGGAGTGAATAGAACCCAAGCGCAGATTGTTATTGAAGGTTGCGGCATTCCTTAGAACAATGTTTTCGGACATAACATGCGCGGGGTCTTTCGTCATCATCCTGCATTTGGTCATTCTCCAGATTAGCGCTAATCAATGTACTACATCCGTGCTTTTGAAATGGTGATGACTTGTTCTCAACGTGCTTGTCGCAAGTGGAAACGGTGGCAATATACAAATTTAGTTGAACCTCCCACGCAGCATCTCCGGTGATAAAGTACTATGGTGATAAAGCACACAACGTTTGAAGGGACGCAACCTTGTCGTTGTAGTCTTGCCTTGTCGAAAGAAGCACAATACTTGATATGAATCCCTTGTGAGTATCCTATCAAGGATACTTTTGCAAAACCGGTCGTGTTGATTACCAGGTCAATGACGGCCGCCATATCGTAGCGACCCATCTCGTGAATACTGGAAAAAAGCAGCAGAATGCTACACCTTTATTCAAATTGTAATAGTTTACGTTCGTTCAGTTATCACAGTACAGACAGATTCTCGGAATAATCTGTTGTATTAAAATGATATGTTACACTACACCGCCGCTTTAATTTCTGATGCCAAGGTCACAAGAGCAGTAATAAACTCCTTATACGATAAACGGACAACTCAAATACGGACAGCTACGAATAAGCGGACAATGAGAAGGACAAGGTGCTCTCGTGAATAACTTCTCTTTGTAATAAGGGCACAACACAAATATTTACATCGACGGCTACGTATCTGGGTCTCCTAGCCTTAATATCCTTAATTTGGATGCACTCACGAGGAAAATGTTGCTGAGATTGAGAGTTTATACCGCGTGCTTTAGACTTCCATGCAGAGCACATTTTAGAGATGAAAAGTACGCTCCCATCAGGCTAAGGCCGGAGCACTAAGCCTGAATCTAAAACGAACAAATTCACTATCTTTAAGGAAGCGTCATAGTCTTTGTCATAGTACATTGTAAACAAACCGTCTTGTTTGTTGTTTACACGGCTATGGGATATTGAATCAGAATGCAAATCCAGGCAAAGCGATGCAACAGTTTTTCTTCCCACGCACTTATCTTTTGCTGCATTATCGGACAATCAGCATTTATTGTATTATTATCATTATTCCATTGTGATTAGAAATAGTGAGACCGTTTTGGCAGCATGCAATAAATGTGATTGCTATCTGAACAATTTCTGTTGATATTCACTGTAAGTAAAAGTGCCCTTATGCATGAAGGCACACATTACACGCCGCCAGCCGTGCAATGTGTGCCTTTTGCGCCACTTAGAATTTAGGTTTAGTGTCATCGCATCGTCACCGTAAGTTTTCTGAAGCGTTTCGAGCGTCTCCGCCCTGTTTTTATCCCAGTTTCACGCAAAACTTTGATTGAATAAAAACCGCTTCAAAAGCTCGTCCATTTTATTTCTCGACGAGGGTGCATTAGATACCTCTGCGCAATGGCATGGTCCACCTCAACAAGTGCCCGCAGGCAATCTAAACCGCACTCCTTTTGGAGTTTATATTCACCACTAACTTCTGCACCTAAAGCGCCACCCCGACAGGTGGCATTGCCGACTACGAAAAACAATTCCAAGTACTTTTGCGACAGACCCTGTCGCGTTGTATGTACAGTATACGAAGAGGGTGGGCAAGAAAAAGTCTGGGTGAGGAGAAGAGATGTGGCGGGAGGGTGAGTAGAAGGGAAAGCAGTAGGGGAGAGAGTAATGTATAGCATAGAAAGAAAATATACAGAAATAGTAAAAGAAGGTAGAGAAGAAAAGCAGAAAAAGAAGAAAAAAAAAACAGATTAAGATAGAGAACCAAAAAAAGGCTGACATTGATAACCAATCGATAATCGATCTATAGGACATAAATTGTTGGAAAATTCCTCACAAATGCCTCGACATCCTTAATAAAGTATAGCTAATCTCTAGCCAATCCATGACTAATCGATAATCCCACAATAACCAATATATCTCTGGAAACTCTTTAGCATTATCAAGGAAGGATGGCAATACATAGTTCAAGGCAAATCAATAGCTAATCAATACCTTTCAAGAATTCTGCCTCGCTACACGGCACTGCGGCACATCGCACTGCGCTAAGGCACAGGAAAGTTTTTCACCGATGCATAACCTTCCGATCCACTCCATCACCTTTGGAAGGGCACGAGTGGTGCGTGTGCGCGGCTACGTGTGCTCTTCGTCTAGCTGCCTCGGACTCATTGATCCACTCGAGGCAGCAGCCTAGGTAGAGCTAAAGTCATGACGTTACCGTCATGACATTAGTCTCACCTACGGAGCTAAAATAAACAAAAATAAACAGAAAAGAAGCAAGGCCACCCAGCAGCGTTGCTCCTCACTCTTGGTGCCACAAGCGCGAGGCTATCTTGATTTTATTTTATTGAAATAAAAAAAGAAACTGAGGAGCACCCTTTTCACTGTATATGCACTTATCAAATATGTGTTGTTTCCACTTCCTTCAGTTGTTTCCAAGTTTCGCTGCCAACATTGAATTGCTCATTTCTAACTGGTTAAGTTATCTATTATGAAGCTGCACATGAGAAAGCGAGAGAATGTTGCGCAAGAAACGCTTGCTAGCTGAACGCATTCCTTCGTTTAGAGTTGGACTTGCAAGCGCCTCATCTTACTAGTCTTTCTCCTCCTTTTTTATTACCTTACCGCTACTTTGCTTCATGTTTCTAGCGACAAGATTCGAAACAAATGCTTGCCTCCACTGCCAGTATTGGCTGTCCTTGTTGCTGATGTTCTTGCTATGAGTGCGGAACGCGATCTCTCTTGGGTTCATCGCCCACACGTCATATCCGTTATCAGCCAGGATGAAACCTGTAATGTGCGTAGACAAGGGTCGTCAACGTATCATCATCAATGTTAAATCTTGTATGTGGAACGCTTTACTGAAACAGAGCACCTTTATTTTCGACCAGCGCAGCGCATGCGTAAGCCTGGCCTAGCGGAAAGTGTCTGCTGCTTCGAAATTACCAAGACAGCTGACAGCAACAGGCCAGAGCACCTCTGATATCAGTATGTTGGGTAAAAGAAGAGGTTGTACCACTGCAGAGACCATAAGAAGGCTGTGCAAGCGAGTCTTGAGGTGTATCAGTTTACGGTAATAGAAAAAAGAAAAACGCGGTGTATTTCAGAAGGGAAGAATTTACATGGCGATAGCAATCTGTGAGACCACTCAAGGCAATGAGTACTACGGCTGTATCCGCATTACATAGTGCAATAAATGTGCGCTATCTAACTAACTAGTCGCGCGAGTAAAGCTAAACAAATTTATCTGAGTCGATAACCGGAAACAGTCATTGCCGCATGCATCATGTTGAATGCTGCAAACGCCTCTCGTTTCTTTTTTTTTTCTATTGAACACATGTTCACAACTTTGAGATACCGCTACGTTCAACACCACGAGCCCTGGAAGCGAGCACGCGAATCCACCTGGTATTTTCGACCTGCTCAGCCATTTCCTGCAAGCCAGCTAATGTGGGCCCCCCATGCGCAAACAGTGGTGAAGAGTAATAACACAACCACCCCGTAGGCGATCACTTAAGCAACATACCTGCCCTCACTTCAGTTCCTTTCTTCCAAGCTTCCACGGCAAGACAGATGACATGCGCCTAACTAACCTTTCTTTAAGAGCGCCTTCGCCCACGTTCATTTGTCCTTCATTACCGACAGAATACGTTCGCAGAAATTGATAGCACATTGAACAGAAGAAGTCAGAGGAAACTTCGAGGCGTCTTTTGGTAAACAGTTACTCCTCAGATAGAAGGTTTTTACTTTTCTCTAAAGTGAAAACCTCATATGAGTGGTCTTTCCGCGAGAGGGACGAATGACGAAAACAGGCCTTTATGCGAGAACACCAAGTTCTCGAAAACTGCGAATATATTGAATTATACTCGCTCACAGCTTGTCACCCAAATATGTGACAATCGAATCGGACACAGGACAGTAGAGTATGCGCTGCCCCTGTACAAGGAATTCTAGCTTCACAAAAATCCATTATTCAAGCAGCTTAATGAGAAGGGTTGATTATTGTAGGAAGTTGAAAAATAAGTCCTTGCGAAAGCATATAGCGCAAGAAATGCCGCGGTCACCAACTGGTTGGTTAAACAACTTTAATGGACTCCGTACAACGTTTCTGCGGCCTTTTTTGGGGCCCTGAAACTTTAATTAGGGTCCGCCTTAGCAAGTGAAAAAATTCTTCTGGCTCACTATCTCTCACCCAGAGTAGGGTAGCAAACCACCCGCGCATCCGTTTCTGCCTCGGGCTCTCTCCTTTTCTACCGCAAAATAATTCCTTTCTATAATTCAAAGCGTAGTATTTCTCAATCACGTTTAAATACCTGGACTTTGCGATGGTCTGTTCATGAACCAGACGCCCGACTCGCACGAAATGCCGGGTGCAAGAATGATGGGTTTCCGACGTATGTCTCTTTACCAGACGCCGTCGATGCATTTTGGTCGGTGACTGCGCGAACTCTGTCGACCTCGAGGACGTATCCGTCTTCAGTAATGGCCTGGCTTGTCTCGCAGGAATAGCCAAAGTCCATGACTAGCTCGCACTGCACATCAACATTATCAGTAACACTGTTAGTCGGCAAGTTCACTGTTATTGTGCTTTATAAAATGGTATTAAAATATGTTTCGACTGTACGTGAATGTTCCAGCAAAATACTTGTATTGAAACTCCATCACTTTTTCTAATTTCTTGGCTGCCGCGGTGGAGCAGTAGTTATGGTACTCGGCTGATGACCGGAAGGTCGTGGGTTTGATCCTGGTCACCGCAGTCGCATTTAGATTGACGTGAAATGCCAGAGGCTCTCGTACTGTGCGATGTCAGTGCACGTTAACGAACACCAGATAGTCAAAATTTCCTGGAGCCCTCCACAATGGCGCCTCTCATAATTATATCGTGGTTTTTGGGACGTAAGTCCTCAAGAATTATTATTCATATATTTCGTGTGTGCGTTCAATTGACAGCTGTTAAAACGTTCAGCGCCGTGCTTTCTCTCCGTTGCGAAGTCTGGCGAGAATGCTCGTCAGACTTCGCAACGACGATGGGTACCTGTAAACTACATGTACCCATCACGAGGCTGCCCTGCCGGGTACCGAATCTAAACTTCTACAAACACAGGTCTGCTCAGCCACCTTCTCCACTGTGCGCATTCTGTGGTGAGCTAGAATCAGTAGATCATTTCTTTTTGTCCTTCAGGTGGTTTACAACACCAAGAAAAACCCTTTTAGAAGCTCCCTTACGGGCTAATGGAATGAATTTATCTGTGCCTGTCATTTTGTCTTTTGGAGCCTCTATTTCTGGATTCTCCAATGCAAATGTATGCGTCGCTGTCAGGGACTACATTAATGAAACCAATCGGTTGACTAGCTCATCAGTATTATTATCCTTACGTGTAAACACCTTTTTACATGTATTAAAAAATGAGGGCCATTGCTTTATTTTATTACCTTTTATTAAAAAAAGGAGCTTAGTCTTGTTTTTTTGTTTTTTTTATCAATATATAAATTAGAATTAGCACAATAACTTCCTATGTGATCTGTAATCTTTCTATTCTCTAGCTTCCCTTATTCTAAAATTTCATAATATTTTATAAAACTCCTCAATTGTCGGCCTATCCCCCCACAGTGGGTGTGCGCCATAGTTAACAGGCGAACAAGGACAAGAACAATCTGACGACGAGGTTCAATGTCCAATCAGTCATAATACAGACAGCAAGTAACACAATCAATAGATCATCTGGCACGCTAAACCACGTGTACTCCCGGACCTTGCGTCATGCGCTCAACGCTTCTTAAGGAACGTGCCGCTCAGCCGTCAATCCATTGTGAACAAATGATACGTACGGATCCGGAAACGTCAGTATTATTTCGTTTTGACATCGGTCAGTGACCTGCTTTTCAACAATGCCTTTACCTGACCAGACGGTATTTCATGGAACTGTCGACTATAAACGTACACTAGAGACAAATGAAGCGCTAGTGCCTATTGCAGCTATAAATCTGACTGGGCCACTTTCGAAGACTCTACATGCGCGTTATTTGTTGGGATTCATGAAGCTTGATTTTTTTGAACAGATGTAATTTTCTCGTTTTTCTTTTGAACTGTCCATCTTTAAGATGTCGCACTAGGTATCTTTTATATTCTCGTCACACAATTATTTTGCATAGTGTTACATCACCTGAGTTACTCCTGACTGGCTTACTTACTGAGAATAAAAAATCGCCGCCCAAGCACTACGTGCAGATAGGTTAACAAGCGAAGGTGAAACGTGCGGCTCCGGTGTTTGTCATGAGGTGGGATTTATCTAAATGCCTTCTGTTGTAGCTTTTCATTTATCTATAACCACATTTAAGAGACGCATTTTTCAAACTTCGTGTTTGAACCTAATGCCGAATTCCACTGGCAGATCCGGAGCGGCCGCCGAAATCGTGGAGCGAGCATTCGGATTGCACCAATCCAAATCTTTCAGTGGAACACGTGCATGCTCCGCGTGAGGTCGCGCCGGAAGTTGTTTATGCATACATCACGTAAACAGGCTCCTGTACTTCTTCGACGTTGCCGACGTTGCCGAGCCAGGATGCGCACCGCCAACAACATCGAGATTCGACCCTATAAATCAAGGCGCCGACGGAACATTCGGCAGTGGGCATGGCAGCTGCCTCAAGATGCAGTTCACCAACCCTTTCTTGTTCATGGTCAAGGTATCGCTTAGGCTGCTGCTGACTACGACAGGAACATCGTTAGCCCCTGACGCGCCGACGCAGTGACCTCGATATCACTGCGGCGCTAGTGGAAATCTGATACCACATCTACCGACACTTCACCAGCGCTTCAAGGGCTTTGTCCATATCACCGGCACTTTACCGGAGTCAGGATGCGCATCGCCAACAACATCGAGATTCGACCCTATAAATCAAGGCGCCGACGGAACATTCGGCAGTGGGCACGGCAGCTGCCTCAAGATGCAGTTCACCAACCCTTTCTTGTTCATGGTCCAGGTGAGGAAAGACTATGGCAAATCATTCCGTAGTAACAATCTCTGCCTGCTATTGCTGCCGTGCCCACGGCCCCTTGTAGATGTGCTCTTACTCATTCGTTTCTCGTTGGGATTCCTTCTGTTAATGGGGGGTGATATTGAATCAAACCCCGGCCCCGGAGACTCTGTACTTACCGATCAACTAAAGGCTATAGCGAACGATATCCGAGAAATCAAAGCAGAAAAATCTATCACAAATCGGAAATTAGGTGCAATTGACAAGAAACTTGAGAAACTAACAGGTCTTGAAAAACAAGTCTCCGCTTGCACAAAAAGAGTAGTTGAGCTCGAGAAAAACCTGGCAGCCATGACTAAAAAAATTTACGAACTGGAAAATAGAAGTCGTCGTTCTAACATCATTGTGTACGGAATCCAGGAAGTACCGAATGAAACAACTGAAACGTTAATTCGAACCACCAAGGAGCGCGCTCTCGAGGGCTTGCTAGGCCTTGACATTACAGGAATTGAGAGAATACACCGACTTGGAAAACTAGTGAAACATAATCACACAAAAAGCAGGCCCGTAACCCTAAAACTTCTTGATCACCGCGATAAGGTCAGCATCCTCAAGGAATGCTTCAAATTAAAAGGCTTTGGCTTTTCTATCAGTGAAGATTATTCCCACGCTGTACGTGACGTCAGGAAAAAATCTGGAACCGAACAAAAGAAAATCGCGATCGCAAAGAGAAAGTAATACTAACCTACGATAAGGTTCGCATAAATGGGCGACTGTTTGCCTGGGACGAAGAGCGAAATGATATTGTCGAAATGAAAACAAAAAACGCAACACTTTCAACCGAACCCAGAGTCACCAGAAGCAAAAAACAATAACGCTTCTTAACTTCAACGCACGTAGCCTGGTAAATAAAGCGCTTGAACTTGAAGGTACTCTACTAGCCTTAGAACAGCACATCGTGACCATCACTGAGACTTGGTTGCACTCTGGTATTTGTGATCATGAAGTTGTCCCACCTGGCTACGCGGTTATCCGTAGAGATAGGCAATGGAGAGGTGGGGGTGTGGCTATTCTTCTTAAACAAGATATAATATATTCTGTTCTGCCCGAAGCCTCCGGTGTTGAGGCTGTGTGGTGCAAGATACACTTAACTCACGGCATTGTTCTTGGTGGAGCCGTCTACAGGCCTCCAAATAGCGATCCAATGTATCTAGACCCGTTATTTGACTACATGCTCAGGCATGCTTCAAGTGGTAGGATTATTATGGCCGGAGACTTTAACCTCCCCGACGTAAACTAGATCCGTCTTAATCCTGGAACCACCATTGACAGCTTTCATGACAGCTTTCATGTTTACTTTCAACCTTACTCAGATTGTTGACACGCCGCCTCGTGTTCATAACCACAACAGCTCAATATTAGACCTAATTTTCGTTAGTGACCACTTTCTAAGCAGCAACACCACAATAGAAAGCCTTCACGGTCTATCAGATCATCATTTATCATTGTGTAAACTGTCTTTAGTTGGTCTTGCACGTCCAAATAGAGCTGAAAAACGCATCCTTGTTTTCAGCAGAGCTAACGATGATGCTATCATGACTTATCTTGTTCACGAATATGATGATTTTACCAATGTATGTTTTGATAAACACTCAAACATTGACAGGATCTGGTCGCACTTCAAAGAAATCATCCATTATTACATTAGCAATTTCGTCCCCACGGTCAAGAAAATTACGAACAAACAAAATACCTGGATAACACGAGAGATAATCAACATAAAGCGAAAGATTAAGATACTTAGAAAACACAGTAAAACTCGTAGTATCCGTAACCACCAATCTCGCCTCGATTCTTTAAACACTCAGCTTAAGAATACAAGGTGTGTGAAACAACAGTTTTGCAGTACTACCTTGCATACCTTTATTAAAACCTCGCCAAGCAAATTTTGGTGGTACCTGAAGACACAGCAAAGATCAAGTGTCCCAATAGTAGCTGCAGACGGGAAAGCTAAAGTAGACTCTTTTAATAAATACTTTCAATCCGTCTTCACTGTTGGCAGTAACGAAAGCAACCATGTTAGCCAGACTTTTATGCAATCATTTGAACACGAGAAACTGACCAGTAGCCCTACAATTTCTGAGCAGGGAGTGCTCTTTGCTTCTGAACCTTGACGGAAAGAAAAGCCGTGGCCCGGACAACATTCCTAATGATTTTTTGAAACGTTACGCTGAACCTTGTAGCAAATATGTATGTCTCATTTACCAGGGGTCAATTAAGAAATGTCAAATTCCCTCAGATTGGAAAACTCGGCTGCTGACTCGAAGGTCGCGGGTTCGATCCCGGCCTCGGCGGTCGCATTTCGATGGAGGCGAAATGGTAGAGGCCCGTGTACTGTGTGATGTCAGTGCACGTTAAAGAACACCAGATGGTCGAAAATTCCGGAGCTCTCCACTGCGGCGTCCCTCATAATCATATTGTGGTTTTGGGACGTTAAACCCCAGATATTATTATTATTACCAGATTGGAAAATTGTCACGATAATTCCCATTCACAAGTCAGGGGATAAACAATGCCCAAAGAACTACCGGCCTATCTCTCTAACATGTACAAGCGGCAAAATTCTCGAGCATACTATCTCGAAATTTCTAACTCTATATGTTGAGGACAACAATCTACTCCACCCTTGCCAGCACGGCTTTAGAAACGGATTATCCACTGTTACGCAGCTTGTCGAATTTATACACGATCTTGCACAGGGTATCAACAATCAGTCCCAATTTGACGTAATTTTTCTTGATTTCTCTAAAGCGTTCGGCCGTGTATCACACCACAAACTGATCTACAAACTTGAACACCTAATTGGTAATGGACCTGTCACGAAATGGATCGCCCATTTTTTAGCTGACCGCTACCAATATGTACAACTTGATGGACACACCTTTGATGTTATTCCCGTACTATCCGGGGTTCCCCAGGGCTCCGTGCTGGCACCACTTTTATTTTTACTGTTTATTAATGATATAGCCAACCAGTGTGAAGTCAAAATGAGATTATTTGCAGATGACTGCGTGCTCTACCACGAAGTCAAACAGACCTCTGATCAAATTAAACTTAACGGTGCCTTGAACAGTGTATTCCAGTGGTGTCGCGATTGGAACATGAACATTAACAAAGAAAAAACCGTTTCTATGTCAGTTACTAAGAAAAAATTTCCGCTCAAATTCATTTATGGTTCTGACAGCACTGCACTGCGTTCTGTTAACGAATACCGCTATCTGGGAATCAACATCACATCCGATTTGAACTGGACAACGCACGTCCTGCATGTAGCAAAAAAAGCAATGAACAAGCTTTTCTTTCTTAAACGTTCCTTGAAAGACTCACCCCCCCGAGATAAAACTTCTGTCTTATCTTTCACTCATACGTCCGATATTGGAATATGCGAACATTGTCTGGTCCCCTTACACGTTTACCTGCATATCAACACTGGAAAGCGTGGAGCGCAAAGCAGCACGATTCATCTACAACCGGTACTGGCGCACAGACTCAAATACTGAATTATTGCGACGCGCAGGGCTCGCTACTTTGTCCAGCAGATCGAAACTTCATCGTCTAAAGTTTATCTACCTACTTTCGCACAACTCATTTAGGATAAAAGCAAGAGAATCGACATTTGGGCTAGTTGGTTGATATGCATGGTATAGCTGTTATTAAGCGCACTTCAACGAAGACAAACGAGAAATGAACACAAGACAAGCGCTTGTCAAAGCGCTTGTCTTGTGTTCCTTTCTCGTTTGTCTTCGTTGAAGTGCGCTTAATAACAGCTATACCATAGGATAAAAGCATCAGACTACATCAATATCAGTCAGTCTAGAATCACTCGAAACAAACACCCACTCACTCTTGAAGAATTCCTTTGCAACAACACTTTCTTTTATTCCTTTTTCCGTTATCCGCGCGTGAGTGGAATGCGCTAGACGCCTCAACGGTGATGCAAACGACAGTACAAAAATTTCCAGAAGTCACCGAGCTGTCCATTGCAACACCGATCTAGATGCTTGACATTGTCATATTAATCCCTGAATAAATTCCTGCTTTGTTGCTTTATCCTATGCCTGTAACAAAAGATGAATTCTACTATGCTGTAATTTCAGTGAATATTGTGTAACCTACGTATATTTATTCATCTACATTTACATTGTAACACTTCTGTGTGTTTTCTGTTTAATTTCTCTAAGTGTACCCACTCCTGTAAAAACCCCATTTGGGGTTGACAGTATCCTGAAATAAATAGAAATAAAAAAAAACCATGGGCACTACGCCGACCAAACAGTACATCTGTTAGTAAATATTGCATTGGTCCCAATAAAGCTTTAACTATTTGAGAATTTTTTTAACAGCTATGTGTTGCTTTTACCAGTTTAAAGCTCACAATAAAGCGTTACATGTGAGTGAAACATATCAATAAACTTACTGTGGTCATCTTGACTTGTCGGTCTACGTCAGACGAATGCATGAAGAACGTCCGGCTTGGAAAAGGAAAGGCCAGTGCGATCCACCACATGACCCATCTATGAAAATAACTCCGCGCTTTCATATCGTATGAAATTCCTCGGTATACTGGTCCTACGAAAGTGATCATGCCACATTTGCTTTGGCAAGAATAAGTAGGACACGTCCTCTAGTTCATTTGTTTATTGTCATATCCAGCTGGAAATTGCATTGCTTATATCCGTCAACTAAATTTGCTGTATATATGTCGACAAGTATCAGGAGGACCTTGGCTCAATGAGCGCACTTAGCTCACGTATATGTCGCAGATGATCAGTGAAGATGAGAATTTTTCGACAAAGCATATTGAAGCACGGCATGCATTTTTTATGCTTGTTTCCGCTGGCATTTAAAACAAGGCACGATACACTGTGGGACAAACATCCGTTTCCTTGTTGAAGAAAGTAAGCCAAGGCAGGTCACACAACTAGGTTCACGTACAGACTTCTAAGGCACCCTGTAGCAATCAACGCATTCACACCGCTTCCTGTTCGATCAAAACAACAAAAAGAACCTTCATCAGCTCCAACTGTTCATTCTATGCGCAGCATGATAGTGGTTGGACTTGCTCCACTTTGCTTTACCTGGTGTCTTTTGCGACGGCTGTTGAAAGAGATCGTGGCATACGTGTATCGTAATATTGACAGCATATGCACTGATGACAGCATATGCACTGACTGACAGCGTATGCACCGGCGTATGCCTGCCCCTAAGTACGTACGGCCTGCCGCCGACCCTCCCTCTTGAGGGGAGAGTCGGCTCCTCAGGACAATTTATAAATAAAGTTAGTTGACTGGCTGACCTAGTACGAACTAAATACAGCATACCGTAGTAGGCTGTCCAGGGACTTCCTATCCAATATTACCCACTAAAGTAAGTTGATTAGCGATAACAGCAATCTATTACAATGAAGGTTGTGTCGTAGTAGAACAAATAATCAGTTAAAGCTAAACGAAAACAATCTGACAGACAGCATTATTTCAAAATTAATATATACCTAGTAACTCAGTAAGCTAAAGGGCCATTTTAAATAAAACAGTGAAAGAACTGTGTGCGATGTGAGGTACTAATCAGCTGCAGATATACGGAGCACGAAAGTAAGCAGTGTGCCGTCCATAAGTACTTCGGATGACATGGACGCAAATTTCGATCTCGCATTTCTTTTCGGGTGTGTTCCGTCCTAGCACGCTGGTTACGGGTCTACGGTATATCGGTTAAAGAATGACGCTTGATTAGGTATCGTTATTGCGCTACAACGTCCAGCCACTGGCGAGCACTCACAGATTACTACTCAACCTGCGCAAAAAAACTTTTGCATTAAGAAACAGTTGGCCCGGTGTTTACAAGGGAGCGCCACCCTGACGCGCTCAACGGGCCACTTCTGTGAATCGTAAGTTCTGTGAATTGTAACCGCGGCACAAAGTGTGTGATTGGCTAGCGGGAGAAAGAGAAGGACGAAGGACTGAGAACAAGAATAACTGGCCTGTCCCCCTCAAAGTGAGTTGCGCCAAGACTGTGAGGAATCAACCAACCAACTATTCCACCGTACGGGCGTTGTCTCTGCTTCTCTAGCGACAATGACAGAGTCGTCAAAAGCAAAGCCTTAAAGGGATCCTAAACCACCCCCGATGATTTTTTTAACATTGCTAGTAAACGTGCGCATCGAGTTGCGAATGCCGTCACGATCAACAGCCAAACGTGGGAGAGCTACCAGGCCGCGGGTGCCCCAAAAATTTCAAGAAGCAGAACCTTCTCCTTTCCGGGTCTTTCGGCAGTGATAAGCCCCTCAAGTGTTCGCTGTTACGTCAAATAGAAGTCTGCTCTTCATCTACAAGACCTGTTTGTACGCTCGCAGGTACGTGCGCTCGCCGCTCTTCCTCCTCGGAAGGTGAGGTGGAAACACTCGGCCAGGAGTAGACATGAGCCGATGAACGAAGCATAGCGAAGGAACGAGCGGCACCAGCGAGGTCCTCTTTTGTAGCATTAAACTCGCGCAACTCAGCTAGCACGGCACCGGCACCACAAAATTCTCACGGCTACGTGTTCGTTGTAGACTCGCGCACAACTGCACCACCAAAACTAAATTTCCGACCTTTCGGTGGTTCAGGGCACCTTTAACACAGAGAGTACGAGTACCTGTGCTACGGCGCCCGCGCTTCCTCGTTCACGGACTCCCGCATACTTTTCCGCAGTTCCAAGCAACGTTCGGGGTACTTCCTTGGGCCAGTTGGTACCTATTTATTGTGACGCTGTTGCGCACCGTTTTTCGTGTTCTAAGTGTTCGTCCTTGAAGCGGTGCGCAATAACGTAACAAAGTTCAGGGACTGCGTCCATGCCTTCTTGGGACCTGTAAACTTGTCGGCGCTGCAGGCACTGTCTGGATAGGTTCACTTGATGTGCGCTTTCTCCTTCTTTAGGGTGAGGTCATCTGCGACGTCGACTACAGCGCGGGTGCCAAAATGGAGGCGCAGTGTCATCAGACCCCTTCAATGAGAGGCAACACCATAAGGGGGGGGCGCAGGCACCTACACGCACTACGTATGGGGACAGCGTCCAGACCTCCTCGACAGCTCAGCTCCACTTCACCGACGCCCCGATTCCACTTTACAAGACATTATACGGAATCTGCTTGTCTGGAAACGCGGTTCGCGCTACCAATAGAATGAATCCTCTGCCCAGGTAAGTGATCAGATCTGCGCCTCCAAGGGATGCAGCATACGCATTCCTTGGTCATGGGAACCTCGGCCACTGTATCATCCGCGAATGCCACCCGTGGAACATATGGCGCCTTACCCGACAATGGTGCGGAGCCCTTAGGTTAAAGAACCCACCTAGGGTACTTTAACCTGCGCCTAAATCAACGTACGCCAGTCTCAAGCTTTCTCACCCCTATTGAAAGTGTGGCCACCAAGACACAAATTTGATACCGCGACCTTCGGGTCAACAGTCGAGCGTCATGACCACTAGTTTACTGTAGCAGGACGTTTTTTTTTTTAATCGAACTGCTTGTTCTGTCAGTCCAGCATCTAATACTACTGAAATGCTAAGGAGAAATTGAGGCTTAGTTGGCATGTTATACGTTAATCTTAGCCCTTTTAGGCGCTATGTGCACAATTTGTACACCACTTCATTTTGTTATTTATATCAACTAGGGTTTGAGAAAAAACAAGATATATCAAGCTTTGGATGAATTGAACTTCGTGCCTAATAAATTCGTCTTCATTAAACTTCATTTTGAAGTGTACTATTGCATATGTTCTCTTTGCTGAAGGTACTACCACGTTCGACGAGTCGTTCGACGTGCCCCTTCCTGCGAGCCATGTGAAAAGTATAATTTTTCTTTGCACAAAATGGACATAACCAAAAGTGAATTTGAACTGCATTCTTAGACTGAGATTACATTCTATTTAGGGCGAAACTGAGTATGAATGACTTCAGAATAAATAGATAATTTATTACAACTTAACTTGTATTATTTAAAATAACACGCATAAATTAACATATTATGGCGTTATTTTTGTTGGAACAGAGTACTGAGTGCCTTGAAATAACGTTGCATTGATCTGACACATTTACACTCAGTTTTTCATAGGTGGTGCCTGAAAGGGTTAGGAATTAAGTGACGCCATGTGCTGCGCTTCAAGATTTTATGCTATTGTGCGGTATCTCTTACAATGCCTACTAAAATAGGCTTCGCATGTTCAGTCCCTGCCGGCGGCAAGTTGTCTTTTCGTACACTTTACTTTCTTCACATCTATATCACAATTTTTGTGCAATACACTGAAAACAGTACAATTAAGTCCCCTATTCCCTTGTTGGCTTCATTGTCTGCTGGTTTTTATTTAAGGTTGTGTCAAATGAAAAAAAAAAAAAACGAGCCCACGCAAATTCCTTCCTTCATTTGAAACAACTGTGCGCTTTAATCTAGAAACGTCTTGATTATTCTAGCCCGGGGAAGTATTGCTGAAATTCTCTGAACTATGTAGACGCCACTGGAGTAAATAGAATATTAGCCTTATACGTTAATCCGTCACGGATGGCTTAATTAAAAGGTTCATAGCTGATGCTCACCAGCGAGAGTCAGGTGGCGCGCTTCACCACCAGGAATGGGAAGGCAGCTACTCATTTTTTTAGCTGAGTTGTTGGCGACGAGTGAATGGCTTATCGTATATTTTTCAGAAAACGGAAAGTGAGAAAACGGATATTACGGTTGAACGAGGGCGGCAAAGTTTTTTCGCACGAGAGTAAGGTAAGAGCTCAATTATCGTCTTAAGGGCAACCACAGAAGCTCTCAAATGAGGGCATTTCGTCGCATGTGGTTGTTACAAGCCAATTGGGCCAGTTTTTCATAATATCAGTTCCGATTGTAACAAAAATGCGTCGAGATCGTAATACTGCAGCTAAAATAGGGAGCCGCGTTCAAGAAACATATGTATTTGCTATTTTGTGCCTAAATGAATGGCATCGCAATGACATGAATCCGTAACCTGCATTGGCGATATTTTACAAGTATTGTACTGCGAGTCACACAGCCCAGTTTCTCGTGAACTTATTCAAGTTTCTCTATTGGCTGCCACAATGCGCCGGTTGGTACATGACGCTGGTTTTAATAAACTTTCTGACTGGAAATCACCGCGTAGTTTGTTCTCATACTTGTCCAGTGGCTTGTCCTGTTACTCGTTTTTGTAATAAGCTATATTGGTTCATTTGTCTAACGCACCTGACAGACTGCACATGACAGAAATTGGGACGAATGGAATCATATGTTGTGTACAAAAGCTTTATTGCTGTGGACATGACACTTATACAGAAACAATCAATATCTCGGCAGTCCAACATCTTTTCGCATCTTCTAGGCTTCTAAATTATTATCACACTGTCCGGCATATAGAACACGCAGCAAAGTACTAATAGTTTTGTTTCCCATTGATGTTACAATGTGATGTGATGGTGGCGCAGAAGAAAGGCGGTAAAAGCGGAACACTTTTTTGGGTGAAATAGTGCTCAGGAAATCTAGTATAACTCATTCTACAAGCGTTCACACGCTCTGTAAAATGATGAAAGGATGGGGTGCGAAATCACAAACAAAAGGAAAAAAAAAGAATGGATAGAAAGAACGCTGTATTACAGAATGCCCTAACGTTGAATATACAGGGTGTCCCATTTCTCACGCAGCACGATTTAAAAAAAGAGGAGCCGTGTTACGCCTATCAGACCGAGGGCATAATGTTCACAGTAAACTGTAGGAGCCGCTATTATTTTTTTCGTTAATGATAATAAATTAATTAGTCATAGTTATTTTCGTAACTCCAAGGATACTCACCTAATTATTAACATGTCAATGAGGCAAATGTCGGCATGTTGAAATGACATCTGTCGGTGCTACTTTCAACAATGTACTAATTGCGCGCTCATTTTTTCCTGTTAATAAAGAAACCGCGCGAAATATGAAAAATAACACGTGACTGCGCTCCCAAACGCAAGAGAAAGCAGCGCCCTCAAATAAGCTTAATGCAAGCAACCGCTTTGCCTCTTTTTCGTTGCCAGAGACAGCGTTCCGCACATGCCAAGGGTACAGGTCGGGCGTCAACAACATACGTCACAATTTTGCAGGGATTCCTTCCACTCAATTGTACGTTACTATCATTATCCATATCTCACATCCAACTGATCTCATTGGTAACGCGGCCGGCGCACGGTTCTGATTACAGCCTGACTGTATAACATCAAAGCGGCGCGTTTCTTCGGACGGGAACTGGCAGATAACGCGATGTGCATTTTTTTTTCTTTCAGAATTTTTTTTCATTGATAATGGCTACCTCTCAGTGAGCCTGTTTGAGGGCGCTGCTTCCTGATGCGCACACCAGTATAGTCACGTATGACTTTTCAGATTTCGCGGGCTTTCTTTATTAGCAGAAAAAAATGAGCACGCAATTCGTACGTTATTGAAATAGCTCAGGCAGATTTCATTTCAACATGCCCACATCTGCCTCATTGACATGTTCATAATTAGGCCAGTACTTTTGGAGTTACGAAAATAATTATGACTAATTATTATTTCTCATTAACGAAAAAATTTGTAGCGGCTACTACAGTATACTGGGAACATTATGAGCTAGGTCTGCTTCGCGTAACACGGCTCCTCTTTTTTTTAATCGTGCTGCGTGATAAATGGGACACCCTGTATATTTTTGTGAAATTGATGCATCTTTCATTATTACTCCTGTGGAGACCATCGCTGCTTATGACATCGGCATGTCGTGCTTCACTACATGTCGAGGTAGTAGCTTTTTCGCGCTTTCCTGGCAGCAATTGCATATGATTGCATTTCATTTCAGAGCGTATTACTTATTCTCGATAGCTCAGAAAATCCCCCAGTACCTGGGTCGAAATCTTGTGCACGTGTAGTCTGACCTTCAAAACTCCATGATCTTACTTTGATAGACGAGAATTTTTTTAAATGCAAATTCTGCGAAGAATGTGTTGGTGCATTAGTTGGTACTGCATCAATGTAGAAATCAGAGCTATTCGCCTCGTGTGCGACCGATGGCGGCGCTGCGAATGGCGCTCCGGTGACGCAAGGGAGGGGATTCGGCTTTTGTCGTCTGCTACGCTCTGCCTAAAACAGCAGCATTTTCGTTATAGCTCGCCTCGCGTCGCACGGCGTTCCTCGACTGCTAGTTGCCTTTTATTCTTATGATATTTCTTGAGATGACTACATGAGTTTAAGAAACGTTAACATTTAACATATCTTCTGTATACCGACAGCCATCGCGGTCAGGTTCATGCCCCCGAGTTCGTAGCGTTACTCACTGGGCTGGATGGCGTTGAAATAGCTTACGTGAGAGCGCGAAAGCCCCCCGCCAAGTGAGTTAAAGAGAGTCTCCGCTGCTTTGAAATCGCAGCGTGATCAATTTTGCGGCTTATTCGCAAAAATCAGCGTTGTATAAACAGACTTGAGATGAACGAAAATTCACGCTCCACTCCCAACTGTAGTCATGTGGACTTGTGCAGACACGACAGCCGACAAAATGAAATCGATAAGTTCATCGACCAGCGGGTTATTGCGGACCACTAGCATAGATTGGCGAACTGGATGCAAATAAGATCGCTCAGAATGAAACGCCAGCAGTGGTGCGCGTGGTACAGTTCCACTCTTATGATTAGAGATAGATACGTTCATGAGCCGCTTTCACGTTTTCGATCACGCAGTGCTGCCTACTCAACTGTGCGAGCCTGCCAATGGTCATGACAGGATGGCGCACACTATGTATTTCTAATGCTTGGGCAACGCGATCCGCTGCAGTGTTCGCGTTTCACTTGACACCGATAGTACAGATTCGTAAACATTAGGAAAAATCAGCGAATGTGTCTAGGAAGAGGAGAAAGAGAGCTCTTTTCCACCATTCTTTTGGCTCCTGTGGCTGATTATTGTGATTCTTTACCGTGCTGTAACAAGATTCAATATTTTAAGCTGGGAGCCTTATATTCCACATAAATTGCGAAAATTGACCGTCGGCGTCCCGCGTGCCAGCGTCAACACGAGTGATGTGAAAATTCATCACATGATCACGTCATCATGACATCCCAGACCGACAAAATTTGTGACACCATAAGTTCATGTCACATGATTACGTCATCACATGACATCGTCGCTTTGCATTGCCTCCGTGATTGGTGGGTCGATCTCGGAGGCGATGCAAAACCAGGTGATGAGTAGAAAGCTTCAATGCAAAACGACGTTACGTCCAGAAAGCATTCGGAGCGGGGCGGCGAAGGAACAATACATCGACTCAAGAAAAAGATGGCTTTCGCCTTCGAACTTAGGCAAATGCACAAGGAACTCGAGTCTCTTTAATACAGTGATTGCACCAAGCCACATCAGGAGTCAACCGTTGAGACTGATTTACAGTATTTTATTGCAAATACATCTTTCGATGCGAAAGCTTTATATTTATCAACGTTAGTATAATTACACTAATTCTGTTCAGCATATTTTCAGACCACCGTGAACGAGTGAACAAACGTCGATTTATTAACGTATGGATTAAAATATGTTGCAAAAATTAGAACAAAAACAAAAGAAAATCACTCCGGACAACCTACCGATATTTCATATCCCCGTCGTGCATCCCCTTTAGACTCACCCTGTTTATTTCGTGTTTCAATTTAAAGTACTTACGACGTGCTTACACAGCAGCTGCTAAAAATGTGTATTTAATCAAACGTTGTGGCCGGTAACGCCACTTAATTTATTTGAATGACATCACACGTCGTTTGTCATGCTCCGAACATGTGAATTGAACCGAAGGAGCAGGCTTGGCAACCGAACACGCGCAGCACGCGGTATACATTTATTGCGCTTTAACGCAGACATGGAAGCTGAAGCCCGAACGCTGAAGTCAGTTATCGAAAACGGGCAGGAAAGTCATTTTGAGTGCGCCACGGCCATAGAACAGTCGCGAAAAGAAAAAATTCACCATAGAAGCATATGTACACATGGATGGCTAGCAGACGACAACAGGAGCAATCGACGCAGAACGTGCTCCTGACGGCAACTCCGCTCGAATTCGATGGGCATTTTGCTTGAACATTCAGTACAAATTGCTTTATCAACTCGCCCACCAATGTTTCAATAACTCGAGCGCGATAGACAGGCTTGCAGCGTCGAGCAGCCTTCATGTAGCGAACGCGCGCGCGAAGAGCTGCATCTGAGTCCTCTCCCTGACGTCACACGCGAGAGGGCGCCACTCCAAGATCTCGAGGCGAATAAACGGAGACAAGAAAGGCCGTACACTGCGCCAAAGAATTCTTTAGTAGTAACTACTAAACGAAACTTTGCTGTCTCAATAATCAACGCGTGCTCCTTTGCTCAAATACACACACACGTATATATATATATATATATATATATATATATATATATATATATATATATATATATATATATATATATATATATATATATATATATATATATATATATCCCACATGACTCGGATTGAGATTCTTAAAAACCATGTGCTCTACCTACCGATGTATAGATACGAGAGTCCTACATATTCTATATTATTGCGATAGCAATTATATGGACAGTCTCGACGGGTTCTTGCGTCGCCGTCATGTCCCGTATAAAGTTCAAATTAACAAGAAACCATAGCGCATCATACGTTCTACCCGCGGGTAATAGCGCGCGAGCGAGGGCCACGTACGGGGTTGAAACTGACATCAAACGAGCCGGCCATCTTCGTCGCCCCGAGGCGCAATGGTCCAAGATCGCCTCGCCTGTTAGACGGGACGTCGAATGCGCAAGCGGAAAGAAAACGCCCCGCGCGTCTTTGACGAGCGTGAAAAGACGCGAAAGAGGGTGGGGGGGGGGGAGGGGGGGTTCCTCAAGCAGCAACTGGTGACCTTTGATTTTACGAGCGTGGTCGTCGCTGGCAAGCGCGTGATCTGGCTATCTCGGCAGCCGTCAGCGGTACGTACTGCGCTCTCAAAGCGAAAAGACGGCGAGAAAAGTGTGCCTGGAGCGGCCGTATTCTCTTACACCAGCGTTTCGTAGAGTTGCGTGAGATCGGATCCAAAAGAGTTAGCTGCCAGCCTCACTTCGATTAACATTACAATTTGTTGCTGTCGCATTCATCGCTTCACCCTTGCAGTGAAACTGTGACTTTAAGTGGTAGTCGAATATGCATACAAGTACAACCCGTATTTTTTCATAACGTAGCATTAATTAATTATTTAACTTTAATTAGCCTACTTTTCTATCGTTGCTCAAATCACTGAAATAATAACTTTATCTTGTAGGTCATCACAAATAACCAAATAAGTCAAGCATTTCTTTTGTGCTGAAATCTACCTGTCTGTTGTTTTTTTTTTTCGAGAAAGAACAAAAGTGCGCGCTGCCACCGTATGAAATAGGTGCACGGTCACGCACCACTACTCAAGCGCTATTCATGCGTTCTTTGACTGAAACACAGCTGCGTTCGTTCAGTGTACAGGGCCTCAAACTATTTCATGGACGCGCATTCAAGCAAGCCGCTGACTCGTCCATCATCGAGCTTGAAGCCCTGTACAATAGATGGATGGATGGATGGAAGAATGGGTGGATGGAGGCTATGAGCGTCCCTTTTATAACGGTGCGGTGAGAAGTGTGCCACCAGGCTCGACAAAAAAAGACACTTTTTGTTTTATTTTAAAGTTTGCCTCAAGCATTAATTGTGTATTTCGATTAAATCTATAATACTATAGGCAAAAAAAAGGCAAATTCATAACCAAGTTCTCTGCCCTTTACGGCAGAATGACCTTATTTTTCCCACTATTTATTTTTGCCCTGTGCGCTAGTGTTTCGCCGCCAATACTCTAACCATCTCTTACTATTTCTATCGCAGGCGTGTTTAGCTTTTCATTGTCGTCCCTAAAACCCAAGGCTTCATGCAGGCTCGTGCCTAAGCATACACCTGGGTGTATATCTCCACACTCAATCAGTGATGACAATGAGGGGACAATGCGGTGACAATGCGATGACAATACGGTGATGAAAGAACGCCCCTTGGTATCAACTCAAGAACCCTTGGAAGCACAGGGCTAGCTGCACGCAAGCGAGCGCCTCTTTGATATTTGGCGGGTTTCGCACGGTTTTTTGTTTTCTCGGAAGAAAGCAACTAGGCAGATTTCAGCAAGAAATGAATGCTTTATTCTGGGGTTATTTGAGGTGACCTACAACATTGCCTTAATATTTTACCGATTTGACCAAGAATCCAAAGTTGGCTTAGTATAGGTTATTAATTGCTTAGGCGTTAGTCATGAGAAAAATGCGGGTATTATGTAGACATGACTGCCGCTAATATACAACACGTAGAACATTCCTAGAGAGCATGAAATGCGTGTGTGTGTTTGCGTTAAAAAAAACTCAATTGATAGCTGCACTGTGCACGTGGGATCAGTGTCTTGTCTCCGCTATTCGCGCCAATTTCTGCGATAATTCTGCGAAGTACTGTAATTTTCATGCCACTCTCCATTAGGCACAACATATATGCACTGATGGTCACGAGTAATTAGTTTATATCTGAGTGACAGCGTATTGTTCCAGTGTTTCAATCATCGGTTCATGAAGGAAGCTGTTGGCCTTGTAGCCAAACACAAAATCATCGTGGCGGAAGTCATTCTGTGGTACAACTTTATGGAAGAGTAGCCTTGGTCCCAAATTTTCTGCCAGAGAAGTCACGTCTTCTGGGGAGGCAAAAGTGTCGCCCTTTGAGGAGAAGAGTGCCACTGGAATCGAGATGCGATCCACAGGATACGCTGGAGGCTTTCCCTGTGGTTTGTTACAACGTCAGACGAAAATGTGTTAAAGCTATCGGATCAAGACTGAAAATAATCCTAAAATTCAAAAAGAAACTGTCCTTGTAGGCACTACCTAGAATGCTCAAGGCTCACTGCTTTGATAACGACAATTGTTTTATAACGACAATTGACTGTCAGTTTTTTTTTATGAACTCGTGTACGAATTCGAGGTTTGTTAGAAGTACAAGGTAAAAAATTCTAGCTAACACATTTTTGGGGAAATTCAATTACATGCAAGAGCGCGTCTATTGTAAGTGCTCCATCGCTCAAAATTTGTGGAGGAGCTAGCTGCAATTGGAATATATACAGGGAACCAAATCGCACTAGTGACTGCGCCTGTTGCTACGCGCATATATGTCTCATCACGTTGTGAAATACCAACGTAGTTATCGTTAAGTTAGTTTACAAACATATATCACCAGCAATAAATATTAAGGTCAACAAAGGGAATCACTCACGTGCCCGTAAACTTCTTCATTTTTTAAAGATCCGTAGTCGTACATCACAAAATTCTTGCCTTTGTACACCTGGTGTGAAAGGAAGGAAAATGGAAAATGTGCAGCCTCCGCGCAGGGCACTCTAACAAGTGACATCAAAGTTTAATAGTAGACAGGCGCAGTAGTGAGAGGACACCGAATTAATTGCTTTAGCAAAAGATTAATACATTCTAAAAGATTGAGGATCCCTTGCTCTATCGGCAAAATTCGGGGCAAGCGAAGCTTAGCGTACGTCTACCCGACGTACTACCTTTCTTTTTTTCCTGTCTGCCAATGGCATTGCGCAAAGCTGCCTACTGTCTTTTTCCTCTTTCCATACTGGTAATCGGTTCTTCATATACGTACTTAGTCGCTCAACAGTTCAATCGCTGCAGGCAACAACAACGTTAATATCCAAGCAACAATGAATACGGCAACGCCAAATGAGAAGTCACCTCGATAAAAAGTAAGAATTCAATGTGAGAAACGACTGGTCTCTCTCTCGGTTGAGAACGCCACCTTTATTGGGAAACCGGGCACATAAAAAAGCATTGGACCAGCACACCTTCGACGGTTGCATTGGTGCACGCTTCCGGGCGCCGTGTTTTCAAGCATTATACGCCGACACTGGCATTTGCAAGTGGTAAGAGCTTCGTTTAAAACTCCCAGGTTGTATGGAGATAGGTATTTCGCTAATTATCTATAAATCTTTTAAGCTAGACGTACAGACTATTAGCATAAGTACAATACTTATCGAGTTTGATACGAATGGTCATAAAATGTTGAAAAGTAAACACTGAGAATTTCAGCATGTTTCAAAATACTGGCTAATATGGGAGCAGAAATTGGGCGGCAGTACGGAGCGACTACCACACAATTTTAAGATGCGCCCATTCGGCTAGCATGTGCAATAAACTGCCAGATGCGCACATGTTTTCATAACCGTTCATTCGCCATACGTGATTGCGCAGAACTAATAGGTTCGCCCTATTGAAATGTTTCCTATGCATTCCAATAAGTCTGTATATGTTCAGTGCATTATTAAGGAGGATATGCAGATTCCGTATAGATCGATTAAATTCCCGTAACAATTTTATGGAAACGGGACTATCCGTAGCTGAAGAAACGTTTCATTTCCTATGGCCCTGATTTCATGACATGGTCATGAAAACAGCGTCACCAACCTGAAGGAGAAGTACACGTTACTTTTATACAGTGACGACTGCAAGCATCAAGATTGAACCGCTGCGTGGCACAAAATTTGCATCCTTACATGCCATTTTGATGATAGTCGACGGGAAACAAAGCGAATAGAATTAAATAAAAATGCGACAGTGGTAACACATTTGGCGAAAGCCAACGTCTAAAGTATGCATAACACCAATGCTAACAAGATTTCCATGACATCTCTACACAGTAGTTTGCGTATGCCTTTACTGTAACACGATTCCTAGTGTCCAAGCTGTAGGATAAGTATTGATTGGAGATTTACCTTAAATTCCATATTTACTTGAGGTCCACAAAGTAGGTATGAGGAAACTTCATTGGGAAATAGAGCAAACGACTACGCAAATTAGGTACACCTGTATATCGACGTGCATTACCTTGCTTTTGAAATATACCGGCAGCTTAGGAGTTGATTTCTATAAGCAGCATTTTCTAGCGTCATGTGAGGAACCGACCCTTTCATGCCATTTAAAATACCACTCATCCGGCCCATCTGCCAGATGGGTTTTCTGATGTAAGTCAGGAATTCACAACTTATGAATCTTAGACAGATATCCTAGCAACTTGTTACTAGATACCGAATTTTAGGAAAACGCCTATTTTGTTTGTTGCGTTCCTATTGTGCCACTTTGATATATGAGCATGAATTAGAGGTCAAAAAGGGCTTTTATGGTGTTTTTATAGTGCGTATAAATGTTTATTTTTGGCGTTCATGCCTAAATATCTATAAGCGCCTATAAATGCCTATTTTCAAAATCGGCGCCTATATGAACACTATATAAGCTCAAATTTCGTTTGTGAGTGCTCTTTGAGAGCAGTATTCATGTCATAGGGCGACACCGACCTTTTCGAACTCTGAGGGGTTCCATTAAGCCATCTAGTCCAACCATTTTCCGAAAGACAACCGTTAGCAGCAGTGAAATTGGACGCGCGGGCCACAATATGTCTCAGCGCTGACATGGCGCGAGCGGTTGGAGGAGGAGGAGGAGAGGTTGAGGAGAGGAAAGACGCACTTTCTGCTGTCCTAAATCAGAGCACGTCTCAGCAGCTCTAGGGGAAATGGGAGAGGGAAGTAAAAATGGGAGAAGGAGAGGAGGGTGGCGTCCATGCCGTGCGTCCATGGCAGAGGACGCGGTGAGCGGCTTCTACAGACGGTTGTTCAGTCCAGTGTCCGAAGAGCCATCCTGAAGACCTGGATGTGGGGTGGGAAGGGAGCAGGACGTCTATCTGTGTTGCCGCCGGAAGGTGGAGAACCAATGCGAGGGGAAAGGAGACCGTAGATAAAAAAAATGCCCCCCACCTCCCCGAAGGGGAAATCGTGAGGAAATGCGAATGCATTTCGCGCGCGCTTCACTCCATTTATATATGGTGGTTGTGGTTCGAAGAAGGAAAATGCGCCTAATTTCTGCAGCCCGGTCGGCAGCACGGCGCAGCGCCTGTATTTTTTTTTATCGCGGTAGCTTCGCTGAGCTCCCGCGATGCGAGCGCCCTCACGCGCCAGAGCGCGCTCCTCCTCTCCACTTTGCTAGGGGCGAGGATAAGCGCGCGCGCCCGCAGCTTTTGCTATGGGAGAGAGAGTGAGAGCGGAGAGATAACACCTGCCGGCGCGCGGACACCTCCTCAAACTATCCTCCTCCCCGTGGACAACGCCAGACAACGCAGGACAACGCCGCCTGACATAGCCCGACTAAGAAATGTATTCGCATTAAATAAAAGAAAAATGTGAATGTTTGTAATGCCCCTCCCCAGGTCACATAAGAAATTGTAGTTAGATATCGGAAGTTGTTGCGTGCCCGACTACGAGCGTCGTACAACGATAATTTTTCAAATGGTTTCGCCCCGAGTCATGAAACCATTATGCGAGGAGGCAAGCTTGAAACCCTTGTCACTCGCCCCGTGCAGCCATCCCAAGCCCGATTCCTTCTCTGCCCTATTCGGTATCGGAGCCCGAGGATCACATGACGCATAGGCATCAACGCGTCATGCGCACGCAAGGTAACCAGCTCATGACGTGCCCGAGCCTGCTCGGGCACGCACGCCGTCGGGGTTGTGCTGTCTGGACGTTCTCGGCAGTGTACGCCTGTTTGAGTTGGATGGATCCCTGAGTGCGCGTACGTTTAGAGAGATTGGCAGGCATCATGTATCCTTGCCGCGATAAACCGCGTCGAACAACTGGAGCTGCTATGAGAACCGATGCACTGAAAACACGCCAAGCGTTGTCAGGGCTGGCGCCGCCACGACGCGGGAACGGCGTGAAGATGAACGCATGGGAAATGGAGGCCGATTAGTGTGCAGTATCTCATTGTGATTCGAAATAAAAAGTAAAAAAAAACGCAGATCCCACGCACTGCGGGAATCGATGTAATGCGAAGCAGCTAGCAAGGAGCAAATCATGCTGTACATGATCTGCATGTCATTATTTACATGTTAGGACCTGTGATTTGTGTTCGTCATACAGTCAGGTCGCGCAATAAAAATTTTGGTGTATATCAAGCTAGCGAACTGGATGCAAGCGCACCATGAGCGTGGCATGTAAATGACATTGTAGACGACATACCTGACAAGATTTTCATGTTACCACCTGCCACTTATGTTCGCTTAATTTTTTACCCCGAATCGCAGCCAGCCGCGAGACCAATCTGCCTCCGTTTCGCATGCGTTCGTATTCTCGCGTTTTGCGCACCGTGCAGACGCCATCCGCGTTCCAGCGTTTAAATTGACGGACACTTGGTCAATTCCAAAGTGTGTTCCTCGAACACCTGTGCCCACTGAGACGGGGTCGGTCAGAATGGAACGTGATGCGCGCGTCTCCCTATTTGCATGATTTAGAGACGCTAGGCACAGCACGCTACGCAAGCAAAGCCCGAGCACTGTAGAGTCCAAAGCGACAGGCGTCCGTTTGCGCGCCCCGGCGCCCACCTCGCACCGTGCCAGCCAACGGCTGGAGGGACGGCCGGACGGACGGCCGGACGTGAGCATGAGACAATAAAGGCTTTCGCCTTAAAAATTTGCTATATATCAAGCTAGCGAAACGGCCACGAAAGTGACATGAGCGTGGTATGCAAGTCATGTTGCACATGACATGTCATGATTTCCATTACCACTTGTCATTTATGCTCGTCATACAATCACGTCGCTGAATACCAAATTTGGTGTATATGAACCTAGTGAAACAGCCACGGGAGTACCGTGAGCGTGGCATGCAATTCATGTTGCACATGACATGTCATGATTTCCCTATTACCACTTGTCATTTATGTTCGTCATACAGTCACGTCACTCAATACCATGTTCGGTGTATATCAAGCTAACGAAACGGCCGCGAGCGCGTCATGAGCGTGGCATGTAAATCATGTTGTTCATGACATGCGCGTCATTATTTGCATATTACCACCTGTCATTTATGTTCGTCATACAGAAATGTCCCATCGTACCAACTTTTAGATATATCAAGTTAAGAAAACGGCCTCAGGAGCACTATGGTCATGGCGTGTAAATCCTACTTTTCATGACAAGTTAGTCATGATGTTCATGAAATGACCAGCCAATCATATTTGTCATGCAGTCATGTTATGCCATACCAATTTTGGTATAAGTCCCATTAACGATACGGCCAGGAGAGCACAAAGTCGTAGGTGGCTAGATAGATAGATAGATAGATAGATAGATAGATAGATAGATAGATAGATAGATAGATAGATAGATAGATAGATAGATAGATAGATAGATAGATAGATAGATAGATAGATAGATAGATAGATAGATAGATAGATAGATAGATATGTTCAAAGTCGCCGAAGTTCGCTAAGAAATGCTTCGCATTTAAAACGCACACACATTCCGTTTGTGCGTTTAATTACTTCTCTCAGCTTTCACTCATCTGCTCAAGCAACAGGATACACAAATTACACGTCGCTTCAAATAATTCTCACAATGTCACGTGCTATGATCTCAATCAGGTCTCGCCTAAAGTACTGGATATAGCCAGGAAACCGGACATTTTTCGTCTGGTTTCCTGGATATAGCCAGAATTTAACCAGGAGCTGATTGAGTGCATTTTTTGAGGGACGTCAAAGCACTAATGTCAACGTAGAGGAGCGACGTAAGGGCGAGACCATTCCATGTTATGTTGTACGTCACACCCTCCACCTTGGGGCGCGCGCCCTCAGCAAGGGGAAGCGGCGTTCAGTTTGCAATTTCACGTCTTTCCGCGTCGTGTAGCGCTGCAAATCTTGGCACACGTGATCGTGAGCGCCCAGTGGATGCATTACGTTAGGCAGCTCGAAATGCTCAAACCTAGTGAGGCGCCCTTTAAGGTGTTCACCGACAGGGGAAAAAATTGACCCTACGCGATTAGACCCGGCTAATACGAGGCATCCCCCTCTACTGGTCCCTTGGCGGTCTGGCTATCTGCTCATGTGCTGCCCTCCTCAGCCAGGCCGAAAAGAAAGAGCCAAGGAGTTTGTTTATTCGACGGCGGACACTTGACTTGCCATGCTAGACAATAAAAGCAATAAAATGAAAGGCCGTGTTCTGCGAACCGAATGTATGGCTATGTTCAACCGTTGGCTCCTCTGTGCTATCATAAACAATAGCATTTTTGCTTGCGGTCGTATTAACAGGTCGCGCACGTCTTTGTATGAAATTATTAGAATTTATGGAAAAATATATTCTGCGTATATTTACGAATTTGGAGGCCTAAAATGGTATTTTGCCTGCCTCTTTTTTGGCACCTAGCCCACGCTTTTTATTGCCTAAAAATCCGGCGTCCACTTATTACACAAACATGCAGCTAATAAACGCTGAAACACTACGTGAATGATAAATGAATACTGGTGAAACGTTTGTGGGTTAAGAAATTTATTATTTAAGATTGTAACGCTTCGAAATATACATTAAAACACAATTCACAAACTACATCGCTGCATTATATGATTTTTCAGTAGAATACAATGATGCATTCGGAGTAAATCAGGCTAGATATTCGGGGATCGCTCTTATCTTCTGATCCGCCCCCCGCCCCCCTCCCTAAGCGTTAGGTTTCATTACACGTATTGGAAGCTTTATCAATCTATAATCGCGGATATTTTTACTGCGGTAGAAATTATACGAACATTCAGGCGCATTTCTGCCATCGCCGTGATGTTCCGTGCAAATTGCGAATCGATAACAACGTTTCACGCGTCGTTTGTTCTGCATGAGTGAAAACTTGCGGAGGCTGCCGACAGGCGCGGCTTAAGCAGACATGAAACGCGATGACCGGGTCCATCGGGTTACAAAGCGTGAGGGTGCGCCGGTGGGAGGAGGAAGGGTGAGCTGCATCGATCGGGCATAATCTGTCAACATTGATGGAGAGGGTGTGGTCACACGTGCTATGTCGACAAACATCAGTAGACGGTTTCTATCGTTGTACCTGCTGTGCTCTCACAGCTTACTTCGCATTGAGGCGACATTCACAATGAAAACCGCCTCGCTCCCTGAAGCGGCCGTATGCCCCCACACCAACGTTTTGTAGAGTCACGCCCGATCTGATCATAAGAGTTAGCTGCTAGCCTTATTTAGTACGGTATTCCTGTCACTTGCTAACACTACATTTATTTCGCCCTTACGGCGAAACTGATTCTCTTGTTTCAGTAATCATCCACATACCTATTTGAATGCATACTTAATCGACTTCATCACAAATGAGGTACATTACGTACATTATTTTTCCCCTTCCCCTCCCCCGCGTAGGGTAGCAAACCGGATGCAATCTGGTTAACCTCCCTGCTTTTCCTTTACCTTTCTCTCTCTCCCTCCTCGCCCCTTATGGACGTAGTTTCTCACAGGCTCGTCAGAGTGAATTCGAGTAATAATTAAATATTTAGAGCACCCCCCCTTACTTACTTGGACATAATGGCGCAGATTTTGAATAGATGTTCCGATCGGGAAGTGCGACAGAATTACTGGTGTGCGCGTCTGAAACAAAAAGAAGAAGCAATTCATTAGATATACCGTAGGATGGCGTCGCGTTTGATGCTGCAGGTCACTTGATGTACTGCACGAACTTTTACGTTGAAACAGACTAATTGACCACGTGGTTTTGCATAACCTGTGAGTAACACTAGGCGCATTAGGTTGCTTCTCTAGTGGCACATTTGTGCAAACACTGCATGCTTACGGATTGTTACGTTTGCTGATTTGCAGTTTATTATAAAGTAGTTCAGGCAGCTGATGGCGTTGTAAAGTAGCGACACACATAATTGCAAATCATCGAAGTTTCCGGCGCGCTTCACTACGGCGTCCCTAATGATCATAACGTAGTTTTGGGATGTTAACCCCTCTCCCCCTCCCTACCCCCCCCCCCCCCCCCCCCCAAATAAAAAGAAATTACCAGAAAAGTCGACGGGGGGGACGACCGCCGCTGTAGCTCAGTTGGTAAGAGCATCGGGTGCGTGAACCGAAAGTAGCAGGTTCGGTCCCAGCCAGCGGCAAGTTCTCTTTTCGCCCACTTTGCTTTCTTCACATGTATACACGATTATTACAGTACATTTAAAACAGTATAATTTACCTACCCTATACCATCCTTAGCTCCATTATCTGCTTGTTTTCATTAAGGTTGTGTCAAACAAAGAAAGAGCCCTCGAAAAAGTGAGTGCGGATGCCGACGCCGCGGGACATAGACCCGAGCAAGAGATGCTCCGCATCTAAAACGTTGGCGTTCTCTGACGTCATGATGGCGTCGTGGCGTGACGTCACCTCTTCAAGATTTTTCGCATCACTCGGGTCGACGTCGAAGCCGCGGGGCGCCGACGGTCAATTGCATAAATCGGCAAACTCATTCATGCGTCTACTCACTGAGATTCAGATCGAATCGTGAGTCTGAGTCAGTCCGATTGTCTAATATTTCGCGAGTATGAGTCCTTGTGAGTCCGGTTGTGAAAAATTTTGGAGAGTCGGAGTCATAGTGAGTATAGTTGAAAAAAAAATCTTTAGCTTGAGTCCGCCTGAGTCCGGTTCAGGGAATTTTAGTGAGTCTGCGTCTGAGTGAGCCCTAAGCACTAAATACATTTCATGAGTCAGTATCAGTGAGCTCCACTCCTTTTGCCGACTTATGGGACTTAACTGCGCGGCACTGCGCGCTCCACATTTCAGAATGCGTGGCTCTGAAACCAAAAGGTGCGTAACTGCTTCAGTGCCCGCTTGTGGTGCAGAATTTGTATATTGGGGAAGGGGAGCGGACACGTGCTTCCCGTTTTCGCTTGACTCGGGTACAGGGTTCTTTGTTCGTGACCGTTATTTCAATTGGCATTTTTTTCTCTGTGGCTGCCGTGTAAGGCTAAAGCAGTTAAGACGCGTCGTAACCTTCGAGGATGTTACTGCTTCGGTAAAGTTCGTTGCCTTGCATTCTGCATCGCATTAGCTAGTCACGGTTGCTGTAACGCTGAATCATAATCCAAATAGTACCTCAAGCGCTACTTCACACGTTTTTGCGAAAAGTGCTTCGGGAATCAGGTAAAAGGTATGAGCATTTACGCAGCTAATTCTTACCTTGTTCAGCTGCTTACCACTCATTAGCGACATGATGATTAAATAAGAGGAGCAGAGCTGTCCCTTGAAGGTTTCGCAGATAGCCTGAAGGACATGCTTGGTTGCATCGGGAGGGTGTAAATATCCACCGTTGCCAGAGGCGTCGAGAATGAGCTGCGCGCAGATGTGAGCGGTTGTAAAGAGGCAACATATGAACAGAAAGTATCGAAAGTTACATAGGAACTCTGTCAGTGATGGTGGTGATTATGTGGTTAGTCGGCTGAGTGACCGTGCAGCATAAACGGTACAATTAACGTCCGCTGTATGTTCCTTTGCTTCATTATCTTCTTCTTTCTGTTAAGGCTGTGTCAAACAAACAAACTAGTCCTCGAAATTCTCTTCTTGCAGCATAAAATTCTGATCTGTGCACGTGTCATAGGTCGGCAAAAAATGTGGAGCTCACTCATACTCACTCATGGTATATATTTTACCCATAGGGCTCACTACGATTCAGAATTACCAAAAGTTTCCTCAAGCGGACTCACTCGGACTCAAATTCACCATACTATTACTCACTCAGGCTCACTCAGACTCAGACTCACGGCTCGCTCTGAGTCTGGGTGAGTCTGAGTGAATAGACTCATGAATTCGCTAAGATATTACTAGTGTTAAGGTGTTTATTTGCTGGTACTCAGCGATAATGAGTAATGGCGACAGCCACGGCCAGGCACGGACTCTCGGCGCGAGCGGCGTCCTTTTTGGAGATGACCCACTACAAGGCTCTCGAGAGTGGAACCCATTCCTAAGTTCCAAGGCTTCGCTACACTAGCTTTTTCAATCTGGTTTCAATGCTCTTTGACAGCGATACCTCGCATAATCGGTGCTCTATTTGGCACCTTTTGATCTCTTATGTTTAAGTAGCGGTTGAAATCCAGTAAGGACATTGTTATTTAAACAGATGACTCACGAGATACTTTTACCATGTACTTACCGTGACAGAGTGTGCGAGCTGTAGGTCCAGCTACCTGCCTCCACCCCGTAATTCACGTATTTGATCAATAATTATTGAGCTCTCGTATAAATGCTTGTGTGTTTAAATGTGTGGGTAGACGGCTGTATAATCGCAAGCTAGCGTAAGGCTAATAGTAAAGCTAAAGTTCAGTAATCACTATAGGTTGGCACAAAAGCATGCAGCTCACTCAGAATCATTCACGAATTATAAATTGCGCTTAGGGCTCACTCGGACACAGACTCACCAAAATTTTACTCAACCGAACTCACTCGAACTCAGACTCACTAAAATTTTTCTCAACCGGACTCACTTGGACTCAAACTTATCAAAACATTTACCACCAGGACTCACTCAGACTCACGGCTCTATCAGAGTACGAGTGAGTATGAGTGAGTCGACTCATGAGTCAGTTTGCCGACATATGCTGACATGACAACGTCATACGAGATCAGTTGGTGATGTGGTGTGATTGGTCAAAGTGTTCGGATGTCACATGACGCAGCCACACGACTTTATCACTTAGTGGTGTGGCCTTGCAGCTTAAGGTTCTTACGTGGTTACGTGATTATGCCACATGAAAGGATCACTTGGCGATGTGCTTGAAATAGGTCAAGTCAGTTATCTAGTTGGGGACCAATACCTGCTTGACGTCATCGCTCGGTTACTTGAGTTTTCTAGATATTGAATATTAAAGGCCATGTACACCAGACTTAAGCCGGATGTTTCTTTTCATGGGACATAAAACTATTCGCACCAAAAAGAAATCTTCGCCGTACAATTCACGCCACCACGCTGAGTAGGACGTAAAATACTGGTCGTTCGGCAAGTTTGATTAGTGCCACAACAGGAATTCGAGGTACTTAGAATGCGATTATTGCCTCCTCGAACTATTCCATAGACACTCACATGAAGGTCATTGTTTTTTCGTGACTGTAAGGGTGCTTAGTAGTGAAATTTTGGCGTCATTTCTGGGAGTAATTTACCATTCTTCAACATTCAAGTGTGACTGCCGAACACACTGATGTTAACGTTTTTGAATGTGGGTTGTACGTCATAGCTAAGACTTAACCATTGTCTAACGTGTACGACTCTTTTCTTAAAAAAGAGCAATTAGCGCCTAAAAGTACTACCACATACCTGTAAACAGTAAGCTCTTTGGGGAAATGATCACATAAATCACTAAATTTTAAAACAGAATCTCCGATATGTTAGGCTGGTTCATGGCTTGGCTTGCTATTCCAGGTGTATATAAAAGGATAAAATATTCACACAAATAATGCGCGGTGTCACAGACACAGGCCTGCACTGACGAATTACTGATAGTTTTTGCATAAGGCGTGTTGTTTTTAGGAACACCAGTAGCACTTGCCTGTTGCGTAGCGTACAAGCAACAAGTTGCCATAAGCTGTGACGTGTCGCAGCTCTATGAATAAAATCCGTACCCGTTTGAATGCGCACTGCTCAGACCCTATAAAATAGTATTACTGATTACTGGTCAACCTGGGCGGCGTCACACGAATCCCTAATTAGTTGCAGTCATTTGCACCTAATTGGGCTTCAATATGGACAGTTGTATTGACAACTGCCCAAATGTGAGATCTTACAAGGAACGATCCGCAATGTGACAGATCTAAGTGGCGCTGTCGCTGTCTAATGACGCTTGAGATGCCTTGGGTCTTCGAAAAGTTATAAGGCAGGTTTGACGACTGGCGCGCTGCGAATGAAAGGCTATGCATTTAAGCGGACATTTATATCCGTACTCACAGAAACTATGTCATTCATCTTCATGAGCCACGAGACAGGATACTTTGCGTGTGATAAGTTTGCCACTGGGCCGTATCCGATGAGGATGTCAACCTGCAAGAAAACGGTTACTGCGTGTTGGCTTAAAAAACATGGCTGATCCCTCCGTCATAGGAATAGGTATAACACGAAAGTGAAAAGTGTCTACACAGAAGTAGTGCTTATTGTGTAATGATAATGAGAGTTCGTACAGCGTCTATTGCTATTATACTCCTATAGCACCGTTTGACGTGGATGCACCCACGTCGACGCCTAGTGGCACATCCTCATCGCGACGACTAACGCCCATGATCATGATTTAACCGCTGTAATAGTTCAACTTCTGAACCTATACCTGGACACAGCGTATCACGAATCGCGCGCAAAGATGACATCAACAAGCACGTAATAAACACTGGTACTGTGCGCTTCTTCAAAGCGTCGTCACTGAAGGAGAGAAACCGCACGGCGTGCACTCCTGAGGGATGCCGTAACCTACGCCCGTGCTCCTGCATACACTACCACACTCCGCTTCATCAACACGGGAGGCAGAGCTTCAGCCGCGAACGCTCGCAGGCGTTTGGCGTCCCGCTGGCCTCCGTCTCGCTCCACCAATGCACCATATTCGTCCGTCGACATCATTGCCTTTCTGCACCGCTTACTGCAGCAGTTTAATTGGTCGGTGCTATCGCACTTGAAGTAGTCGACTGCGAAACACCGTCGGTGCATGGGGAAGCGCACTACTCCGACAACGAGCCGTCACACACTAACACGAAGCAAAAGGCTAGAGTGACACATAACTGCGTCTAGGGCGACTCGTCGATGCTAGCGCGGGCAGCGTTTGTTGTTGCTATCGAGACGCTTTCACCATGACCTCCGAGATCGCGCGCCGGCACGCAATCTCGGACGCCATGATATAACTGCGTCGTCCACGAATCGTGCAGCATTAGTTCTCTTCATCGCTCACAGACGGCGGCACCGCCCGCCGCCGCCAACAGAGAGCACCGAGCGAGAGAGATTGCGTGGGAGATATAAAGCGCGTTGGTACCATGGTTGGTACCATGTTCTCCGTGTGCTTCTTTAGCTCAGTCGGTAGAGCGTCGGGCGCTTACCGTCGCGGGCGAAGGAGTCCCGGGTTCGAGTCCCGGCGGGGAAACATTTTCATACTAATCTTTCTGTCTCATTTGGTAGCGTTAATTATATCAACGTCATATCCGTAACGGATATACTTGGTGGACCCCGGCATAAAACACGTTCGTGTTAAAAATCAAACTACACGTTCTTCTATTTGGCACTAATATGTATGGACTATTGCTAGCGCTGAACCGTAGTTGTTACCATCCCTGACCTACATTCATTCTCCGTACTTTAAAGTGATACTTCAATAAGAGTTTATCGCAATCACATTGGTACTTAGTAGAATATAGTTGTATTCTCTTGTGACGGCGATTACGTGTTCTTTCTGTCGCGGGATCCAATCCCAGCCGCAGCAGCCGCATTTTCAATGGAGGTGAAAATGCTTGCGGCCAGGTACTTAGATTGAGGTGCGTGTTAAAAACCCCAGGCGGTCGAATTTTCTGGAGCCTTCTATTACGGCGACCCTCATAATCATATCGTGATTTTGGACGTTAAACGACGGCAATTTTTATTTATCAGGTATTTTTTTACGATCATACAGCTGCACTTATTATGTCTAATGCGTCGCCATAGATGTATTTTACTAGAAACAGTATGGTTCTGAGGCACGGAGAAAGGCACTGGGATCTTTTTTTTTAAGATATGTCGTATCTCTGCATTGACTTCATTGTTCCACGATCCCCTATCAAAGTGCGGAGCACTTCAGCATCTCTGCTTGCCGTCCATCCATACATCTCGTGTGGCGTGATCACGCTCACAGTAAAGCGCTCAATACAGGCCATAACAAGGCTAGCAGTGCCCAAAGCCAGGTTAGAACGAGTGAATTAAGTCTAAAATAATATATCTAACAGAAATAGCCAAGAAGTAGCCGCATTAATTAAAATCACTAAAACATTTCGCAAAACATAGGGCTGACTCCAGCGGGACGCGACAGAGGGTGCCACCGCCTCGCCCAGCGAGCGAATGCCCCCCCTCCCTACGCCCCCGCTGCGTAGGTGCTGCGCTAGCACGGCTGTGCGTCGTTACGTGGTTACTTCTGATGGTTGGAAACAATCAGACGGAAGTCGATAAAACGCAGAAAAAGTAGAGCACATATGTCGCATACCGGGTATTTGAATCTGTTCAGTAAGATTCTACTCGTGCCAGGGCAACCCTACATGCTTACCTTAAACAATGGCGTCATTGACGCTTCTTTGGTAAACGGAGCAGTGGGAACTCTACGAACTGGGTGGCCGTGCGACGCACTTGTTCAGGTTTCCCAGTAGTAGAGCAGCCATACGTCCTTGCTCCCTACGAAGACACACTTCAACTCGCAGTGAATGGTGCTCGTGTCATCGTACTTATTGACATCGGAGCCGAATTACTTATGTAATGCAGAACAGGTTCCTTCGCTAGTTGAGTGACGTTTAAGCACGTGCAGCGGCACGAACCGTCCCTGTCGCCGATGATACTACAGTTCCTGGCGCCGCAATGCACACTGCCTGAACAAGCACCGCAGCTCTCTTCACAGTAGCGTTTTTCGGGGATCTAGGCTCGATATCGCCTTCCATTTGAACTTCTTTATTTTCTAAAGAAATTTATTTGTACGGCAGAAATATAAGGATTGCCGATAATGCCAGGCAGAAGGAGTGTGTAGTACTGCTAGCTAAGAGCTTTACCTCATTGCAGAAGAAGTAGCAGTCTACTAGAGTTGCTACCCACACGATAAAAGTAGGGTAATACAAGTAATAGAACAGGAAATATCAAAACTACACGCAACAAAACTGTCTTTGTACTCACCTAAAGTTATGAACGTTTTGCGAAAGTGCAAAATAATATTCAATACATAACTGTGAAAACTCTTTTCCAAGGATAAGTGTACATTCCAAAATGTATCACAGATATCATCACTGTTTTGGTCGATCAATTTAAAGCGCTGTTACCATTCATCAAAATATCCTCATCAGAAAAGAAAACACGTATCAGTTGCATTGGTAATAAAAATTGCGCATTGTTTTAAAGTTTCTGCCTTCGCCAATGATGTTGGTTAAAAATCGCCCAAATAAGAGTCATGACACATTTCGTTCTCATTGGCTGCTTGTGGAGTGCGAAATTCTACTTTATCTGGTGGTTCCTCCAAACGCTTGAGCCACCTTACTACTTGCCGAGTCCCCGTTGCCTGTCCAATCACTAATTTTCGTGCATTTGCTTTGCCGCTCTGAAACGTCCGATTATAAATCCTCAGACGCAATTCCAATGACGTGCGACATCACTGGTATTCACCATGTCCTGACGTTTACCGCTGTCCGCGTGTGCAAACCTCTCCCTATTTTGGCTAGATGAAGCCGTTATTCCTCATTGAATGCTGATCTTAGCGCTGTTGAGGAAGATTTTGTTGTATACTCCTGCTCTGTCGGTCCGCAGTATGCTTTTCGCAGGAGCTTGAACCACTACCACTTGTGCTTAAAATAAGAGATTTGGTCCGCATTAAAGTTCCTTTTGCGGGATTTCTCGTGGTAAGGCAGCATCGCTTGGTATGTCACGAAGCACTCATTTCGGAAAAACAAAAGGATTTCGAGGAATGTCCTATGATAAGGATTTTACAGGTGCGTACGCATGCGTCAGTAATCAAACTTGACGCCTAGAGTAGGTACGGGGGTCAACACACCTGCCTAGATTAGAACGGCACGCTGCGGACAGCATTGACGACGTTTGCTGATTACACCTGGCTTGAAGCAGGACAAATTATCGCAGGCATGGCCGCTAACAATGTATGCTCAAGTGTGGCCTATATCAAACTGCTTGTTATCAATATACTTCACACCTGAGGGTGCTGGATTGTGCCGGAACATGTGCTTCCCATCGTTATAGACAATTGTGTTGACCTTTGTAGGTAAAGGAATGCATGTCACAAACTTTAAAAGCATTCGCCTATATTTCAAACCAATTGAACATTGGCGTGTCTACAACTTTTCGCGTAGACGTATGTTTCACTGATGTGCCCTTACAGACTTTAACCACGTACAGTGATGTACAAAAGTAACGCACGTACTATATGAAAGTAGAACAAGCTTGCGTGATTGATTACATGACGCACATATTTTCGCTAAATATGTGATTACGAAAGGGGCTTTAGGCTGCACTATAAGCTTCAAAGGGAAACTTACGATGGCAAACGGGTTCTGACGATAACAGAAAAAAAGAAAGTACACCTTTTCGAGTCCTTATTTCGTATTTCAATTACCTCCGACTCTATGCCGCAAAAACCGCGCTCTTTTAAAGATAGATATTGTCGCATATGTAGCTTTTTATGCAAGGATTCAATTACTGTTTTCCTACTTACACAGAATAGAGTGCTTTCATACCGCATTAATTCATCAATGTCAGCACTTCCTGCTGCAACTTACACTCTGTGAAGCGAGCTTGAATGACAACGCTACTGCCCTCCACGAATCAGAATGTGCAGATGAACTCCGTTCTTGATAAGGTACCAATATTCAGGGGGGAAAACGTTCTGGCGAATGTGGATTCCCACTGGGGAGGCTGATACTGCTGCAGGTAAATATTGACCTTTTTTGCGAAATGTATGACTAGTTGAGAACCAGGAGTTCCTGAGGTTGCCGTCCGTAAGACCAAGTATGAATAATTTCAACTCCCTCACATTGTGATTGCAGATACATGGATACTGCAGGCCCACTTTTGCGAGAATATTTATTTGTTTATGTAATTATATTGGCATTCCCTGACGCAGGCTGGACCACGGCTGAAATGTTGGAATCGAAAGTTTCTGTAAGGTTCGTCCGTTATTTTCAATGTTTTCAAAGCACAGGATCCACAGAAACAGATTAGGTCTATATATGCCCGCGGTAGTCGCAAGTCATCAGCGGCATTATTCTACAGGCGGCTTGTTGTGGTCATCGAGTCTCTGTTTATATGAATGTGGCCCCATCTCAGCACACGTGCTTACTGACCAAGCTCATATTTACTACAATTCATACTGCTCTTAAAGCTGCTTACTTTACTTCGATAACTTTCGAAATTGTTGGTACCAGGTTTATTGTTTAGGCGGTTGCGATGAAACTGTGACGTTTTGTTGGCAGCGCATTAGAGTGTGTTACAGATCATTAGGTAATTTCACTTGATATAAAATATCCATTTTATTCACGTCACTATGGTGGGGGGACCTATAGAGCAGGGGTCTCCAACTCCTCTCAGCTAGCGGGCCGCAAGCAATTATGTCCAACAAGGGTCCGAGACAGGGAAGATGGTAGCAGCGGGCGGGGGGGAGGGGTTGCAAAAGTGCGAACAAAACGTCACCGAACGTTGCGATTTGAAAGAATGCCTTTCCCATATCCCACATACGGGTCGTTTCTTAAGGGGATTTGACGTCAGCTTTCGAATAACATGCCGATATACTGATTTTCCGCAATGACCAAAATCTGGACTGCGATTCTGAAATACAGAGTTTTCGTTCCACGGGTTATGTTTGAAACCACAGTGACCGCACGATTTGCCTCACGACAAAGTGCTTCAGACAAGTGCCGTCTCAGCCCCTTACCCGAACAAAGCGCTAACAATTGTCGCAACAGATGAGAAAATAGTGCGAGTACTTTTTAGCAGTCACAAAACTTTATTCCATGTTGCGCTACGGGCCTTCAAAGAGAGTCTTCAAAAGATAGAGGGTCTTCAAAATACTAATTTGTGCTAGCTGAACCTACCAATACAATGCGAACGTTAGTGTGCATATTGTAATATTTTTGAGTGATTGTGTATCCATGCGTTCCGTGTATTCTTGAGATGCATGGTCACATTTGCTGCGAGCGCCTTTTCCTGGTTAGCACTTATTGCTCCTCCTATTACTCTTCCAGTGCAACCCTCATACCATTGTAAAAGAAACGGCTATATTGATCGACGCACCTTGTTGTTGTACTGTGGTCTTGTAGACAGAAGCACGAGGCTTGAAGCCACACCCTGTGAGAACCCCAATAAGGATACCCTTGTGGAATTGGTTGGAGCTTAAAACGAGATCGATGACAGCGGCTACATCGGAGCAGCCGATCTCGTTAAAACTGTAAGTGGAGCTGAATTTCATAAAACATTCAAGGACGGTTGTACAGAGAGAGTGTTTCAGCAGCACGGACAATCAGAATGGCAGCACAGTTCAGAATCGACAACGCAAATAATCGGTGCATTATCAGAATCAGCTTGCCTTTATAATATTACTAAACGTGGAAGAGGAAAATGGGTAGCTTTTCACACTTTTTCTAACATTCCAATGCGAACGATTCATGCACATTTGCTAATGCATTGGGTTATACAAGAAAGCGGCTATACAAGACTTTCCTGTAATGTACGAGAGGGTAAATAAATCAAGGGAACGTTCTTTCAGACACTGTGTAATGAAACAGACAGACAATCAAGCAAAATAAACTATTTGGCACATTGTAGTGTTTAACTTTAGCGTAATATTTATTACAGAATTCGGACAGAATTAGAGTGAACCATTTAGCAACTTTGCCGCCAGTTAAGGGCCAAACTTACGAGCAGGTAAGGCAATTCCATATGATATAGCGCATACTGATCAATGAGAAGAAATGAGACGTCTTTAGTTTCTCAGTGGTATTCATACAGTAGTAGAAAAAAAGAAGTATTCGAAACATAAAACTGAAAGCTTAGGCTGCAGTCATACCCTTCCCCGGTATACTGTAGATTTGCGCTCTTACCTCCACTGCCAGTATTTTTTGTCCGTCTGGCTGATAATTTTGCTGTAAGATCGGAACGCTACCTCTCTTGTGTTCATGGCCCATACGTCATATCCACGGTCGGCCAGGAGGTAGCCTGCAGTTTTTGCAAAAGAAGTATTAAAATCTCAGCATATTAGTCCACAAGTGCGCTATTTCGTCCGGACAGAATAATAATTCAACAACATGGACTACTTTTCATTAAGCAGAGCCAGTCCCGATAGATCTGGATACTACTTGGTGTAATCGGAGGCAACCTTGGGCACTTTGTGCGCTTGTAGTTTTTACGAGCTTCTAAGCGTTTCTACGTGCAGTTTTATTCAAAGTAATGATAAAACGACTGGGCGTCATAAGAAACCCTAAAAAAGTTTTAAAATGGATCAACGTGGTTCATTCATGCACCGTGCAGTGTAGTCTAAACGGCGTGCTTCCTCAAGAGAACAAACAGAATGAGCTGACGAAGTCTACGTTAGAACTTAAACGAGTTCTTAAGATTTTGTAGGCTTGACGTTACCATAGATAATTTTGTAACTATTTTCAGAAGAAAAGAACGAATCGGTTAGGTGCAGACGTGTGAATATGACACTATTATTAAAAAAATATATTTCTAAGTGGCGAATGCATAACGCTAGCTAGAAATTACGGTTGTCACGGTAAACTAGTGTAATTAGAAGGTAAGTGAAGCCCGGCTCTAATGCTAACATGACCCACTGCACCGCTCCCACCAAGCTCATTCTTTAGATGCCGCACCCACCACAAGATGACCCTAATGACACCCTCTTTGTATCGGTGAGGTCGGAGTCCTAAAGCCCATGCAAACGGTTCGTTAAACCTAAAGTCGGGCAAGGTCGACATGGTTCCTTAAACACTCGCCTAAGACGACTTAATGGTTTAAGCCGGCGCCCTCTTTTTTCTTCTCACAAAACACTCTTGATCTTTCAACACCCCCCTTCCCCACACCCTTCCCCAGCAAAGGCTTTCTGCACCTAACGTGGTTTGCGTGGCCTCCGTGATCTGCTGACCCCTGACCAAACGACGATGTCCGGTGATGACGCCCTGATGTGACCTCTCATCATTACGTCATAGTGACCCCTCACATTTTCATGCTCTGCGACGTCGCGGTTACGTCATATGATGGCGTCATATCCCCTGCAGCGACGGTGGCTACGCCAGTGTACGCAACTTTTTTATGCTAGTTGTGCGAACTTGTGACCAAAGGAGAGCAAGATACATTGATCGTTAGACGTATTGAATCATCTTCCCAGTCAATATGTCGTGACCTAACCGTAGTAGGCTGCGTATGACTCTAGCCTATCAGTTTGGTAAAGGCACTGCGATGCTCGACGGGTTGTTTGACATGCCGCGTTCCATTGAACCAACGTCAAAAGTATTACCGTTCTTTCCTCGAAATTAATTAAACAAAATTCTAATTGCG
Organism: Rhipicephalus appendiculatus; assembly: GCA_030522465.1. Taxonomy (NCBI): domain Eukaryota; kingdom Metazoa; phylum Arthropoda; class Arachnida; order Ixodida; family Ixodidae; genus Rhipicephalus; species Rhipicephalus appendiculatus. The sequence continues at coordinate 68,993 of JALIZH010012257.1, forward strand.
CACACATTGAGAGCCTATGTTTTCCGTTCTTTGTATGTCATAATGAAACATGGCTGAGTGTAAAATTATGAAGTATTTAATTGAATGCTAATTACAATTCATTAGTTGATCTCACACAAAACACACACTCCATCATTTTCATTGTCGGAATGCAATATTGAGTGCCTTGGAATTATGCTACGTGAATTTGACACGTTCGTAGACAGTGTATCACAATTCGTGTCTGAAGGCCATATGCTGACACAACATCACGTGGGTTTTTGTAGGAACATCAGGACTATGCACCTCGGAACTCAGCAGGATATCGCTGAGACAAGGCCGTGCAGGGATTCGGCGATATTTGCGACTTCTTACGAGACCATTCCGAGCTTTAAGAGATTCTCGAATGCCTCGCGGACGCGAGCAACAAAATAGTCACTAGAGACTTTCGCCCAACAAAAAAAGTGGTTGAAGCTGAACAGCGGACAAGAAAGAGTGTGCAAAGCTACTCGGCTAAACTTTAAAGTGCTTACGCGCGTGGAGCTTGTCCCTTAAATAATGTGCATCCGAACAAGACGCTTAAACCACGCGGGGTCTGTCTAGTTCAGATGGGAACGTCGCGCATCACCGGATGGAGCGTTAGAAGGTTTTCGGGCTGTATTTAATAATAGTCCTACAGAGACACGTGGTCACCGATACTTCTAAAGAACTTCGATAATTTCAACGTAGCCTCTTGGAGCCTAGACACAGAGGAGCCCTTTGGCTGTTTTGATCTTTCACACGCGGTAAAATGCCGAGGTCGTGACGCGTTCTCCCAGACACCATCCAGTCACCTTATATAACCAAGAATAACGTTCGTGATCACTTCTGGCTGGCGGGGAGGAGAGCCTGTAGCGATACGTCTACAGCCCCTCCTCCCCCCAGCTTTATTTTTTCGTTTTATTCACGGAACACCTGTTCCCTCTTCACTGACACAATTCGCCTCGGCAGCTACCCCCCCCCCCCCCCACACACACACGCACACCCCTCCCACACCCCCGTATCCACAGTCGCCCTGTCCCCCTCCCACGTTAGGATGGAGAAGAGGGTACGAAGCACATACGCGCTAGCACTGAGGAAATCACTTCTAGCCTTGGAAGAAGACAAGTTCACTTGTCGAAACGTCGGCCCGAGCCCACAAGACCGGATTACGGATTTTTTCATCGCAAGCTTCTATCTTCCCCTTCCTGCCGTTTCTCGGATAACGTGTTAAGTGTTTCTCGCCATGGCATCAAAGTCACAAGATCACTAATGCTATTGCCTATGATGACTTGGAGCAGGGGCTCCGGAAGTATATCTGATGTGTGGGGACGAGGACATCTCGGGGCTGATGTCCCATCGTGTCGGTATATATATATATATATATATATATATATATATATATATATATATATATATATATATATATATATATATATATATATATATATATATATATATATATATATATATATAGTGTGTGTGTGTACTAGCACTATACCTTAAGGAAATTATCATGAATGAGGACAGAACGAGGTGTCCGGTTACCAATATGACGTGACTTTCACGTGAAATTATTTTCTGAAGTTTTTCTCGGCTGCCGGGAGAATAGATACTCCCTATCTAGTTCGCTTACAGCACCCTCGGCCTTTTTTTTTTCTTGCGTTTTGTGCCTCACCAGTCAGGCGCGCGGTCATATGACGCCATCTCATGAAGTCACGATAACACGTTTACGTGAAACATCAAACGCGAAATCCTAAGATGTAACAAAATGAAGTATCGTTGTAGCTTACCGCGTCATTGAAGCTGACAGTGAAGTCAATGTTCTTTGTCGGCATTTTCTCTCGAGGTAGTGCGCAAAACATGAGCGTATCGATGTTTTCTCGTGTAACTTTCCCGCTTGGGCCTCCAATACGCACACCCAGTTAGGGACCTTAAAGGGACACTAATGAGAAATATGAAGTTGAGCTGGACGAACAGGGACATTGCAGAACGCGTGCAGTTCTGGTTGGAACTGAAAAGATGACTTATCAGTGGCGATATTCGTAAGCAAACACCAAATATATCTGACTCAATTTCTCTCCCCCAGATTCGGTGTTGAAGCGATGTCGTCACGAATCGCATTTCTCTCAGCGAATTACAAGGCGCCACGTTACGTCACCACGTGAGTAAATGGCCGCTGCATGGTCGCAGCTTTCGTGATTGCCGCGATGGATGTGGCTGCAGACTTTGAACCTCGCAACTAAGATCTCGCCATGGAAACAGGATTGCATTTCAGAGAATCTGAAATGACCCCCGAGCTCTCGCGGCAGCTCTTTCTGCGTGCGATGTCTGGCAGCAACCGACGGAAAGCGAAGCCTCGTTTCCGTCGACAGCATGCGAGGCGTCCACTTGCCGAATACTGTTTATGTAGAAGCGTGTTTCATCTTGTGTTTTCATTAATGGCGATTTCCTTTGGGAGGACTGTAGCAGAGGCTCTGTGCAGTGAAGAGAGGCGAGGCATAGCAGTGAGAGCAAGGCCACGCAGAGCATGCGAAGGGCAGGTGCCAGTGAAGAGAAATATACCATGTGAAATCCGACTCTCAATCGAAGCTCACTCGTATAAACGATGTCAACATCGCTGGGTAAAACTGCACCTGGCAGCCGCCATTACCACCGCGCTCACCGGCAGAAGCAAAAATAAAAACTAGTGATGAGGGTACCACGATGAATAGCTCTTGAATCTCGGCCAGAATGCGTTTGTGATCACTACAAGAAAGTTGAAGGGGCGTTAGTACATATATATACCTTAGTTTACAGCTATTTTCTCGCTTGCTAAAGCTCAGCTCACAGTAAGAATGACATGAATGTGATCATAATAAGGTGCTTTGCCATTACAGTTCTACTTCCTGTATCTCTTTAGTGGTATTGCGCACGAGCCCCACCCCTGTCAGTCGTTGTGACGTGCTAAGTTGGATCGTGATGCCACCTTGCTTCACGGAACCTTGCCCCAGACGACGGGAATCTAACGGCCGCAGCGCGTTTTTTTTTTGAGCTTCCCACTTCAATCCTAATTTCCCAACCACTTCATCACTGGCATCTTGAAACAAGAGCTTGGAAAGCGTGACCAATGTTTGCGGTGACATGCTGCTCTGGTGCTGTGTGCACAATTAGTGCACCACGCATGCAAAGGAGCAGGGCCTAATTTCATATTTAGTTTTACCTCAAGGATAACGAACATCGCGATGCATGGCTCATAAAGCTTAGAAAGGGTAATGAACCAAAGTCCGGGTCAGGTGTCTGCAGCAAGCATTTTCGAGAGGGCGACTTCGTCTGCCTAGTAGGAACGGGAACTTTAATTTGGTGAGCAACAGTGAATTCACAAGTGACACTTTCTCCTTGCAGTGAAGACGTCCACACCTCCAAGTTTTCTGAAAATTAGAAAAATTACTTCGGGAATGTCATATAGTCAACCCCCATCCTACGCACGCTGATCGGGGAACATGTCATTGGGAAAGTACCGATACACAGAGGACAAATGAGGAGAGGTAACGGATTTTCATAGAAAAAGAAAGTAGTTCCTCAACGACTTTCTGGTTGAAAAACAATAAGCAAGGAAACTTGCAAGAAATCCTATATTGAACTCTTTTTTCTTTTTCCAATCGTCAATTCGTCCCAGCGTCTGCCCACGAAAGCTCGCCGTATGCTTGGAGGCTGACATGCCTGATGAGTTGGTAATGGTGCATTCAGACGACGGAACGAATCCGGATGTGGAGTAGCGGACGGCGCGTCACATGACCTCACATCAGCGATTCTTCTGCTCCGCGCCTCGTCCTCGTGGCTCGCGGACGGATGAGCCCAACTTGTTTTTCACATAGGGACTCTGGCGGCGGAACGCCGCAGCTTTAGCGGGCAAACAAGCTGGCAACCAGTACACTTTTCTTCTGCTCGAGCCGTACGGCTGTCCTTGCAGGTGATTTCAGCTCTGCTGGCGCTTAGTTCAGGTTATTTCCGGGGCCGTATTCTAAGACGATCACCTTTGAGATATCCAACACTTTTAATGCGCGCTGATTGACGGGTTGGAAGGTAACTTGTCGCTTTAATCATCGCACACGCAGGATTCTGAGGCAGGCAAAGCGGCGGTGTCGCCGATGGCGGCAGTCTCAGAACACGGCCAGTGTTTGAGAACTGATTATGCGGTAAAGATGCGAGGCAAGAGAAGGAAACAATGTGCAGCATTGCAATGTGCACTGTCGGTACCTGTTATCCGCAAAAGAACAAAAACTGCCGATATCGGCGATCACTGTATCCTCCCTTCGTACGCGGGGCACCATGCGCGAACGCAGCGAGGTCAGTCTTCAGCAGCTCTAATAAAGCAGGTTTTTCTTCCAATCCAGCCATTCCGCCAATAACACCGCTTTCACCGAAACAAATCACAGCCCTCCACAATGCTCGATGCTTGTCAAAGCACTCTAAAAGCACGGCGCGCTTCGCGTTCTGTAGGCCGCCATGTTGAATACTCTCAAACCGGTCTGCTGGCCGCGGCTGCAGGCCAGCGGAGAGGCTGCGGTCGAGAGTAATCCGGCTGTTTTCTCCTGGGGCACCGTCCGTCGTGTGGATGCGCCTGCAGGCGGATCATCCGCGGATTAGCCGTCCGCATACATGGCAAATCCGGATTCCGTCCGTCGTCTGAATGCACCATAAAGACCATCTCGATCGCAACCCTTCAGCAACAAGACGGTGGGCCGAGCTTTCCCTTTTCGATTTTTACTACGGTCATTACGTGTGGAAGAACCGAGGTGGTCTAGGCCGAACTGGAAGAGAAAAAGACCATTTCAAGCGACAAGTTCAGTGACGAAGCTAGTAGGAGGTTTGGGGGGTTCATTTCCCCCCCACCCCGCCCTGAAATTAATACACTTTGTATGAGTATATGCGTACCCATACAAACACTCGCAAGAACACAGGTAAAAAAAGGTCAGACCCCCCTCCTCCCCCCCCAAAAAAAAATCTTCTGGCTGCGCTCGTGATTAGGTTCATGATTAAAATCGTGCTTATATGGGATTATGCTTAGACGGACCTTTTTTTATCTGATTGCTTTTCGTGGGCTTGGATATGCACAAAGAAAGAGAGAGAGAACGACAGGCATCCTAAAGTCGTGACGCTGAGACGCGCTCCGACAAGGGCTGCAGAATTGAGCGCTAGCCTTGGCTTCCTTGAGAACCACTTCAGGATGGAGGATATGTTGAACCAGAGGAAAACAGGCAGTGCTCTTTACGCGCACAAAGCACCGACAAATAATGTGCCAGAAGTCACAGGCCTCCAGAAAATTGCGTTTGGTTTGTTGAAGGAAGGGAGCACCCTTTAACTGGTCAAAGTCTTTAGTCTCACTGGTGGTACCATGCAGGGTAGGAGAAGGCGAGGTAAGAGGAGGGGGGGGGGGGTTGTTCGAACATCCTTAAGCGTGGGGGGCATGCCCCCACTGGTTTTGAACCTGTGGGGGGCGACGGCCCCCACGGCCGCCCCGGTTCCGGAGCCCCTGACTTGGAGTCAAAAGCCAGCTTCGTCTTCTCAGTAGATTTTGTTGACTCCCCCCTCCCCGCCACTCGAAAGCGTCCTGCACCCCAGCTGGTTTTGTAGTGCCTCCAAGCTCGGAGGCATTGGAAGCTTTCCACACCACGTGCTGTTTTGCAGAGACCCCTGCATCGGCCCACGTTTGACCAAGTGACGAGTTTATGTGATGTCATCATCAAGTGATGTCATGATGGCGTCATGCTATGACGTAATCCCATCACCAGGCTATTTTTGCATCGCTTTTGTTGATGCCGATGATCTTTTCTCAAAATGATGAGGCATTTAAGGCTCTCGCCTTAAACAGTTAGGCATAGACGTTACATAAATGGCACGGGAACGGCGATGACATGGCGACTAGATGGCGACGAGTGACGCATGACACCGACGGCCCTAGATTGGGGACTGTGTACGGACATCATCATGAGCAAGGCGTAATAAAGATGCGTGAAGATTCGTACACCCCATTCAGTCACCTGCACTCTGCGACGGGTAGTTGACGAACCACACTCCCCGAGTCATCCATAATGCCCGGTATCAGTATGACGGAATTCCGACGTCCACCGTTTTCCAACGGAACCGATATGTTCCCTTTGCCAACTGCCCGGACCCTGTCGACCTCGATGACGTATCCGTCTTCGGTTGCAACCTGGATCGTCTGGCAGGAGTAGCCAAAATCCATTACTAGCTCGCACTGTGTGAAAAAAAAAGAGAACAGTCATAGATGTAGGGTTAAATGACAGCCGATAGTGCCCTATATCCCCTTCAGCGGCGGTGGCTACGTTTGTGTACGCTACTTTTTTATGCTAGTTGTGCGAACTTGTGGCCAAAGGAGAGCCAGATACATTGCTCATTAGCCGTATTGAACCCTGTGCCCAGTCGTTATGTCTTGACTTAACTTCAGTATGCTGCGTATGGCTGTAGCCGATCACTTTCATGAAGGCACTGCGATGTTCGACTGGTCGTTCTTCTTGCCACGTTCCACAACCAAAGTTAGAAGTCTTACTTTTCTTTTCTCGAAGTAAATGAACCCAAAATCTAATCGCACACACATTTGGAGCCTATGATTTCAATCTTTCGAAGTCAAGATGGAACACGACAACAGCAGAATATTGGAATATTTGAATTCATGCCAATTACAATTACCTACAGAAATTCACCAAAAAAACAGCACATTACTTCATTTTTTTTCTTGAAATGTAATATTGAGGGCCTTGGAATTCTGGTACGTGAATTTGACGCATTAGAAAACAGTGCATCGTAATTAGCGTCTGAAAGGGACATACATGCTAAATGTGGCACTTAGACAATAGCCTACCGCAAAAAAAAAAAGAACAAAAAAAGAAAGAAAGAAAACAGAAACACGCACTTCGTAAATGCAGAATGGTTGTGGAAAACTTACAGCAGCAGATTTCTCACAAATTCCAGCGCGCGTTTCTTGTCATATCGCATTTACCACTGCAGTGTTTTTCATTCTTTCTCTGTTAGGTGAAGTGTTGTGGTTTAATTTTAGTGTCTCAATATCCCCAACAACTTAGAATAGGTACATTTTTCATGTGCGCAGGTTACCACTTGTATGACCTGCTCTCTTTTGTTTGTGTAACAAGTTATCCACTGGTACAAAACCGCTACGCACTGGCTGTTTTATCATTGCATGAATCATGGCCTGCTTTTGCAGCAGAGCTGCTACGGTCCAGGTTTGCCCTTTGTCGTACATAGAGAATTATGATCATCGTGAACCGGCCCGCGCTGAATGACTTCCCACGCATTCTCTAGAGATGGTTAACAAGAGATGCTGAAACGTGGCCACCAGCTCTGCTGCCACCTAGTCATGCACGACTTCGTGCAAACTGCGCAATTTTTGTTTTCATTTTCATTTTTTCGCCCATTTGAATTATGTGCGCAACTTGAGTAGAGTGGGGAGGTTCGTTTGTGAGACGTCCCTGCAGCACTAACCGTGGCGCTCGCCTTTGGTCACGATGCAGTACATCACTGTGGTGCTCGTAGATGATGTCACCCCTACAATCAATAGTGTCAAACAAATAAGTTGGGTGCATTTTACATTCTGAAACACCTGAAGACGAAAGCGTGATGCGCATTTGGTGGTGCGTTAAGTTTTACAGTCGCGGACCAGACTTCTTGCACGGCATAGCGTGCCGCAGTGTGAGAGACGCCAACTGATTTAGTCTGGACGTTCTCAGTTGATTTCATTGTAGCACAGGCCTTCAAGATGGTTGCGCCTCGAGTGGTGTTACACAATGCCTCCGAACTCGGCCGACATTTCACTCACCAGCGATGTCATGTAATTACGGCTTCATAAAACCAATCTTCGTCAAACGGTGATTAAATATCTATTTATCCTGAAATTATTCACGTTCTCTTTCTGCATAAATAAAAACAAACTTCGGGCTAGGAGTAGGGTTCATTGTTCATAACTGCGCACCGCTTAGAAGACGAAGACTGAACCACACGAACACAAGCGCAAACTTTCAACTGAATTTAATGGACGGCCACATGATGCTTTTATACAATCGCGTTTTATGGTTACATACAAACAAACCCAAAACATTTACAAAAAAAATGATTTTACGAAAATATATATAAACATTACAATATCCGATAACCACTCATGCCGAGGAAACACGCACCTATGACACATCCCTGCATTATGAATTCAGATCGATTATTTCCTTCTGCGTTAGTCCCAAAGATGGCCATGTACTGGCGCAGTCATCCTTGTCTTCTAAGCGGTGCGCAATAATGTAACAATGAATACATAATAACTGGTCCAAGCAAGTACCCCTTATAAGGAATATGGGGCAGATTTCCTTTCTCGTGTGGTAATTTTAAGCAACAAAACATCATCCTTTGAACGTGGCTCACGGAAAGAGGCACGCTGAGACACTCGTCGAACGTAGCAGAGCCTTCAGCAAAGTGATCATACGCCTTATATTTCAAAATAAAGTTAAATGAAGCCACATTTATTGAGCAGGAGGTTCAATTTATCCAACCCTTCACTGTATCACGCTCTTTCATAGCCGCTAGAGGATGGAATTGGCAAAAATAAGTGCTACACACAATTGTGCGCGAAGCATCGTATAGAGTTAAAACTACACTTGAAATTCTTGGGCAAGGGCTCTAACAGTGGCAATGGCATAAGGTATCGCACGCTCTTTTCTCCAAGAAATTTAACGGTTAAACAACACAGGGAAGCAAAATAATTGCCCTCACTTCAACGAATAAACGCTACCATGCTCAAACGTCAGTGAATATAAAAATAGCTTCTTTAACGCGTAAGTTTACTGACATGCGTCTAAAATTATCGTTCGCGTCTTCACAAATTTTTGGTTTGTTGACAACGTCGACAATTTAGAGGTAATGAGTCCAAAAAAATGTGCGACTTGAAAGCTTGTTATTTTTGCAATAAGCGACAGCTTCGTCACTGCCCTCCACGAGGCACAACTGTATTTCAGTATTGCGCAGCTTCAAAGAAATTATTTTGCGATACCTGCCCGCTTGGACGTGGGGTCCAGGAACTGGCGGCGTGGTGAGAACTCGCAAAGTTTTCGAAAGTAGTGTCAGCCACTTGTCAATTTATTCTTGAATATAAGACTTTGATGTGTTTATAAGCCAACAGCTTCGGAAAGGATGTAAAGTGTGAATAAAAATGCGTAACTTACTGTAGTCATTTTGGCTTGTCGGTAGACGTCAGAAGCGTGAACATGACAGAAAAAGTTGGGAAAGAAAACGAGTAACCACATCACCAATTGATGGAGAAAACTGTGGCCAGCTTTTTTTCCAGGAGTTCTACCGTACCCTGTCAAAATGGCAAAAGTGCATGTGGCCACAGGTGTGTCGGCTATGGTGCATCGAAATACCGTTCCGCTATTTCGAAAATCCGCAGCGCGTGCCTTTCACTTTAGCTAAGTGACACTGTCCATAATTTTTCCTGATGCCAGCTGGCTTAAGCCGTGAACGTCACCTTTTTGTTTGACTTGCTTGGCTTGTGAATGCTGTCCTTTTGTTCTATTTTCTTATTTTTTCAAGGTTGCCTTCAGCCACGAGCAGATGTTTACGAAAAATGTTCTCCACTTCCATCAAGCTAGTGACCCATCAAATAGAGGGACGCAGCGTGGATGGCCTGTTTCAGCTAAAATTCTATTTTCGTACGAAGAGGCATATATTATTGAATTATACTCCTAAGTATGTTTGTGTGGTTTTTTTTTTTAAATGTACTCTTTTCAAGTGTTCTATAGGGTAGTGGCAAGAAGAAGTGAACGTGTAACATTGCGATGCTCGCAAACTGATCAGGCAGGATACTCTACGCGGATTTTTAAGTTCGGGACAGTGTACCAGCCCGGGCTGTCGTATGCTATTGTATGCTGTCGTCGTATACTGCCGTACGCTGTCATCGTGTCATCCCATGTCGTTGCTTGGCGTCACTCAGGCAAAACTATGTGTAGCCTAGCCATCTAAGCCATAGTCATGTTATAGGTAGGGAATGCGTAGGGGAGGATAAAACATAGCATAACCACGTATAGTATAGCATAGCAATAAAGTGGAAAGGGAAGGGAGAGTGAGGAGGAGATGAGTGTGGGTGAGGAGAAAGGAAATGAGGGGTGGGTAGTGTAGCATAGCCTTGTGTAGTGCAGTGTTGCGAGAAGCTGGGAAAAGAAATGAGCGTGAGGAGTAGTGATGTGTGAAGGAGGAGAGGAGCGTAGAGCATATTATAGCCGTGTGTAGTGCAGTAGAGCAAGGGAATGGGAAAGGAAAGTGAGCGTCACTAGGATCGAAAGGAAGAGGGGGGAGGGTAAAGCACAGCTTACCCGTGTATAGTATAGTGCAGGAAAATGATGGAAAAGGGAGGTGATGGTGAAGGTGAAAGATGTGAGGGTGAGGAAGGGGGAAAGAAGTAGTGGGAGAATGAAGCATGGCATAGCCATCTAAAGTATAGTATAGCAAGAGGGTGGAAAGGGAAATTAGTCTGACGAGATTGATGTGAATGTGAGGATGAGGGCAGAGGGTGTCACTGCATCACAAATGGAGGCTTCCTTTCGCGGCCGGGACACCGAGCAGGCTGCACGTTTTTGACGCCAGCGCGTGCTTGCCCGCGAACGAGAGCGTGCCTCAATGACCAGCGAATCGCTGCTCCGCACTTCGCACAGCTTTCACGGTAAGTTCAACTGCATACATCTTTATGGAAACATCGCTGACTACCGGTAAGCGAAATATAAGGGAAGGGTAGTACTGTGTAAAACAATATGTTTGAAATGACGTGCTTGATCAAGAATGATCAAAATCGTGGGATTGAATCCCGCCTGCTGCGGTCATTTTTTTACGAAGGCGAAAGGCTAGAGGTCCGGGTACTTAGATTTAGGTCACGTTAAACAACACCAGATGGACAAGATTTCCTGAGCCCTCCACTACGGTTGGCTATATCCGCACGTAATGAGCATGCGGCAGCAAAGTCATCACGCCGTCCAACTGGGAGGCGGCTATTAGCGGCTCCGCACTCGAACAACACCTATGGGCAGTCGAACGGGCGCGGGACGCAGCAGAGAGAATGGATGTTTCCGTTACGACGTGGAAGTGGCCCGCAACATGCTAGAGCCCGTTCTGAGGGTCCATAGTAAAGTTTTTTTCATCGATCCATCCATCCTCTATTACGGCGCTCCTCAAATTCGTGTCATGGTTTTTGGACGTGAAACTCTAACGATTATTACTATAATCAAGAATGCCGAAATGATTGTGTTTATCTGTACTAGCTGCATAGCTCCGAGCGCTTTGTGCAATGAGTAAAATTATTTTGGCGAAGTTATCTTAGAAGAATGTTAGGTATGTGTAGGATTTTATTTTGGCAATATTTTGTTGCAGTTGGGCTCTAATTCTCAAGCGCTGTGTTTAAAAAAACATGATTGATCCCCCCCATCGTAGAAATTGGTATAGCACGGAACTGAACCGTGTCTTCACAGGAGCATAGTTGATTGTTTATTGGACATTGATTGATGAGGGTTTGCACAATGTCTGTTGGTGCGTGGCAGATATATCACCATTTGTTGTGGATGCACCCATGTTGACGCCTACTGGCACATCTCCTTCCCGATGAATAACCCCAAAGATCACAAATTGGCCCTTGTGGTAGCTGATGTAGTTAACATACACCTGGACACAGCACATGCTGAATCACGCGGATAGATGATATCAACAGGCACATAATAAACATTATGATAAACAGAACATTCTAGGCATTGCATAAATAGTGATACTCGATATGCACTCATTCAAAAGGATCGTAATTTGGCGGGAGAAGCGCCGAGGTGTGCGATCCCCAGTAATAACCTACGCCTGTACTCATTCTTATACGTCACAGCGCTTCATGGACAATACAGGAAGAAGAACTTGTTTTTGGGCGAGTTGGTGACTAAGTTTGCTGAACATTTTGTACGTGGCGCAAAGCTGGAAACATGAAAATGGGGCGGAGGAAAGAAAGAGACAGAGGAGCGCCAAACTACCAACTGTTTATTGCCATCGCGACTGAAAAAACAGGTAAACTTCCACGCATGCGCAGTTACGAGGAAAGGTTACTTGAAAGATAACTTTCAATTTTTTTCTGATACATATTTAAGCAGAGATCTTACATATAATCTGCGCACTGTTGCATTCGTCGGGCCCATGTGCCGGACCAACTATGGTGTACAGTCAGTTGATAACCAAATTGTTCGCTTGTGCAACAACATTCCTAAAATAATTGAATATGCTAGGGAGGCTAAAAACGTTACGAAATTTAGGAAACAAATTATGAGTGTAATAAATTGAATGTGCTGAAAGTATTCAAGGTATGTAATATATTTAATGTACTGATTGTTTTTTATAATACATTGCAATTTGTATGTATTTGAATATGTGTTAAATGCTGGTCATGATAGTGCATTTGTATTTCTTGCTGAGGGACAGCTTTACTCTCATCTTTTATTTTCTCCTGTTAACTGTTGTAGTATTCCTCGTTTATTTATTGTTTGTATATATATTTTGTATATCTATATGTGTTGTCGTGCTGTACCTGCCCGAGGTGCCTCACGAAGAGTGGGCCAAGTCAGGAGACACTCTCCTTTTGCCTCCTTCGTGGGCATTTTTGTGAAAATGCCAAATAAATAAATAAATAAATAAATAAAAATAAAATAAAAAAACATGACATCACGTGAGCAGTTCATTAAAGAAGCACAACTTCTTTAGTAACCTTCGATATCCGCTTCCTCATATCCATGATTTTGCCGCCACACTAGCTGGAACATCCATCTTCACCAAGGTTGATCTGGTCAAAGCCTACCACCACATTCCTGTCGAGCCATCGGACATACCAAAAACCGCCATTGCAACACCTTTTGGCCTTTTTGAGTACGTCCGCATGCCCTTCGGATTGAGGAACGCCGCCCAAACATTCCAACGATTCATCAATGAGGTCACTCGTGGCACATTTAGGTGGAAACGACTTCGTCGTCGCCTACCTCGATGACATCCTTGTGGCAAGTTCTTCACCTGAAGACAACAATAGTTGCGAAGTGGGCTTGTTGGTAAGTCATGAGGAATTGGTTGCAGCGCGAACTTGAAACGAGGACACAAGAAGAAGGACGTGCTGCGTGTGAGCGCTGCGTGTGTTCGTCCTTCTTCTTGTGTCCTCGTTTTAAGTTCGCGCTGCAACCAATTCCTCACCTGAAGAGCACGCCGATCACCTGCGATTGCTTTTCTCAAGACTGCAAGAACATGGCTTGACCATTAACACGGTGAAGTGTGTTTTCGGCGTTGGCAACATCGAGTTTCTTGGCCACCTCCTCACACATGAAGGAATCCAGCCTTTGGAGAGCAATGTTGATGCCCTGCGCAATTTTCCTCGCCCAACTTGATGCCCTGTGCAATTTTCCTCGCCCAATGTGAAACATATCAGACGTACGCACTGTCGCATTCCCTCTGATCCG